>JACEEZ010025860.1:55000-60000 GCA_016584305.1 Chionoecetes opilio | reverse complement strand
TGCGGCCCACGGCGGGGCGTCTCAGTCTGAAGGGCGTGGCCATGAGTGGCGCGCCCCCGGTGGGAGGTGAGTCACGCCCCTGCACAGCCCCATCCCTGTCTCTGCACACCCCCTGCCCCCCTCCACTCCTAGCCTCTGCCACTGCCCCTCCTGACCCTGCACATCGTCAGCCCCCGCTCCTGTACCCTCCTAACGTGACCTCATCTTCTGTGTTTCCTTGGCGCAGTGGGTGCCACCGTGGGCGTGGTGGGTCGTGACGTGGGCGTGGTGGTGGCCGCCCTGCGTGCCGTGGTGGAGGGCTGTAGGCAGGACCCTGTGTTGCCGCCCGTGCCGTGGCGCCCACACGTGGTGGAGGGCGTGGCGCCGCTGCGAGTGGGCTGGTGTGAGGACGACGAGGCGTTCCCGCCCACGCCCGGGTGCCGGCGCGCCTTGGGTGTGGCGCGTGAGGCCCTGGCGGCGGCGGGTCACAGCCTGGTGGCCTTCACGCCCCCGGGGTCTGGGCTGGCGTGGGGCCTGGCGCTGGCCTACCTCGCCGCGGACCAGGGGGCAGGCCTGCGCCATGACCTGCGCGGCGAGGTGCGGGAGCCTACCGTGGGGCGCGGGCCCGAGCTGCTGTGGCTGCCGAGCCCACTGCGGGCGTTGGTCAGGCTGCTGCTGCGGGACAAGGCGCCCCTGGCCGCCCACGCCATGACCGGTGAGTGAGAGCGTGGGTGTGGGCGTGGGTATAATGGTGGTGGCGTGGTAACCCTGACCCCCTGCCTCCCTCTTCCCCCAGGGGCGGCGGCGTCCTCCCGGGGCCTGTGGTCTGTGGTGGAGCAGCGGCGGCGCCTGGTGGAGCAGGTGGTGGAGGCGTGGCAAGGCGCGGGCATCCACGCCCTCCTCTGCCCCGCCTTCCCCATGCCCGCCCCGCCGATACCCCTCCTCCCACGCCTGCAAGGTACTGTACTGTCTACCAACCTACTGACACACACACACACACCACACACACACACACACACACACACACACACACGCTGACGCCCCTGTACGCCCCCCCCCCCCCAGGCACACAGGCGAGTACGGGCGTGCACAGCCTGACAGGGTTCCCCGTGGGCGTGGTGCCGGTGACGCGGGAGTCCCGGGACGACCAGGACAAGCTGGACGACTACCCCGCCACCACCGCCACCCAGGACGCCGTCAAGGAGGTACAACAAGACCTCAGACCTTAATGGATAAAAAAAAAAAAAAAAAAAAAAAAAAAAAATAATAATAATAATAATAATATTACTACCACCACCACTACTACCACTACAACTACTACCCTCCCCCCTCCCCCCAGGCCACCGAGGGGGCTGACGGGCTGCCTCTAGGCGTACAGATCATAGGCCTACCCTGGGAGGAGGAGATCGTGTGCCGGCTCATGATGGACCTGGAAACACAGCTCAAGAGGCAACAATAGGGGGAAAATAACCCAAAAAAGCGACATTCTCTCATGCCAGGGTGAAAAAAGGGAATATATTTGGCTATTTAAGGTAAAAAAAGATAATATTTCGTTATTTTAGGGTAAAAAACTAATATTTACTTAATTTAGTGAATAAAAAGGATACTTATTTATTTTAAGGTAAAAAAAAGAGGAATATTTAGTCATTTAAGGGTGAAAAATAGAATATTCAGTTATCTAAGGGTGGTAAAAACAATATTTAGCTATATACGGGTGAAAATAGCAAATATTTAGTTAGTGAAAAAAAGATATTTCGCTATTTTAGGGTGAAAAAGGAATATTTAGGTTTTTTAAATGAAAAAAAGGAATATTTAGTTATTTTAGGTTGAAACTATTGATATTTTAGTTTGTGTTATAGTGTATGTAGTGTTTAGTTAATGTTAGTGCGTGTTAATTGTGTTATAAGTGTTATCTGTCATGTGTTAGAAATGGACGTTATTTATATATGTGTTAGGAACGAAACTAATCATGTGTTATATATTATGTGTTAGGAACGGAAATTATTGTTATATGTGTTAGGAACGGAAATTAGTGTTATATGTGTTAGGAACGGAAATTACAGTTATATGTGTTAGGAACGGAAATTACAGTTATATATGTGTTAGAAACGGAAATTACAGTTATATAAGTGTTAGGAACGAAAATCACAGTTATATAAGTGTTAGGAACGGAAATTACAGTTATATAAGTGTTAGGAACGGTAATTACAGTTATATAAGTGTTAGGAACGGAAATTACAGTTATATAAGTGTTAGGAACGGAAATTACAGTTATATAAGTGTTAGGAACGGAAATTACAGTTATATAAGTGTTAGGAACGGAAATTACAGTTATATAAGTGTTAGGAACGGAAATTACAGTTATATAAGTGTTAGGAACGGAAATTACAGTTATATATGTGTTAGGAACGAAAATCACAGTTATATAAGTGTTAGGAACGGAAATTACAGTTATATAAGTGTTAGGAACGGAAATTACAGTTATATAAGTGTTAGGAACGAAAATTACAGTTATATAGTGTTAGGAACGGAAATTACGTTATAGTGTTAATACATTAATGTGTTAGGAACGGAAATTACAGTTATATAAGTGTTAGGAACGGAAATTACAGTTATATAAGTGTTAGGAACGAAAATTACAGTTATATAAGTGTTAGGAACGGAAATTATTGTTTGATATATGTGTTAGGAACGAAAATTACAGTTATATAAGTGTTAGGAACGGAAATTACAGTTATATAAGTGTTAGGAACGGAAATTATTGTTTGATATAAGTGTTAGGAACGAAAATGATTGTTTGATATATGTGTTAGGAACGGAAATTACAGTTATTTATGGATTATGAAGGGAAATTAATGTATGATATATGTGTTAGGAACCAAAATTACAGTTATATATGTGTTAGGAACGGAACTTGTCATGTGTTATATACATGTGTTAGGAAGGGAACTTGTCATGTGTTATATACATGTGTTAGGAAGGGAACTTAGTGTGTTAGAAATGTGTTAGAAAGAAAAATCATGTTATATAGGTGTAAAAAAATGATAATCTTAGCGTTAATTGTGCAAAAAAGCAATATTATAAAAAAAAAACCGTATTTATCTGTTTAGGAAAGTAATTGGCAAGTCACATTAGTTCATATACATTCATATCGTTAGAAATAATGTTAAATAGGTGACATGTTAACAGTTATGTGTTATACTCTGTGTTAATAAGGATAAGATGTGTTTTAGGATTATGTTAGGGAAAAATGTTGTTATAATTCCCTAAACTGTTGAAAGTAGTTATTATGAAACATTTATAATTAATGAAACACAAGCACTTTAGAAACACAGCGAGAGACAGAGATAGATACATAGAGAGATAGAGAGTGTGTGTGTGTGTGTGTGTGTGTGTGTGTGTGTGTGTGTGTGTGTGTGTGTGTGTGTGGTGTGAGAGAGAGAGAGAGAGAGAGAGAGAGAAGAGGAGAGAGAGAGAGAGAGAGAGAGAGAGAGAGAGAGAGAGAGAGAGAGAGAGAGAAGAGAGAGAGAGAGAGAGAGTAGAGGTGTGTGTGTGTGTGTGTGTGTGTGTGTGTGTGTGTGTGTGTGTGTGTGTGTGTGTGTGTGTGTGTGTGTGTGTGAGAGAGAGAGAGAGAGAGAGAGAGAGAGAGAGAGAGAGAGAGAGAGAGAGAGAGAGAGAGAGAGAGAGAGAGAGAGAGAGAGAGAGAGAGAGAGAGAGAGAGAGAGGAGAGAGAGAGAGAGAGAGAGAGAATAAACTATATAATACAAAAAAAATAGATGTACAGTTACTTAAATGTGTAAAGTAACTTATATTTTTTCACAGCACAATGGTAAGTAAGTCACTAATAATAGTAATTTATATTTTTTACAACCGTCAATAACACTATAGTCGCCACTGCACTAATGTCGCCAGGCGCCATATATTACGAGTGTTAACGCTTTAACACTTTAACACTTTATTATGTTTGCCTTTTTACAGTATTTTATAATGATTGTAACAGGCCAGGGATAGTAAACAGCCCTTTACAAGCAAACGCTTTTTGGGCCAAGGTATGGAGAGAGAGGGAAAACACACAGAAAAAATAATAAATAATAAATAAACACAAGGTCTATAAATGCTAAACAAATACTGACATAAACAGGCGATGATAGTTAGCAAGTTACTTAGACTAATTTACAGGATAATATACACTAGTAATAAATAATATTAAACAGTTGCTGTGAAGAATTACACAAAAAATAAGTACAAGAATAATAATAACCATGATAATAGTACACAGAGCTAGTATAATGATAATATGATAATAAATGTTTCTTGAATGTATGTTTAAAAGTGCTTAAGCTAGGTGAATGTTTGATATGTACAGGGATATCATTCGATAACTTGGGACCTTGGTACATTAGGGAATGTTTGTATAGGGTTAGTCTATGACGAGGTATGGACAGGGAGCGTGGGTTGCGGGTTTGGTAATTGTGAAGTAGTTGGTCATTATTGTAGTTAGACGCTGATTGTTTGTACATAAAGGATGCAATATTTAATTTTGATAAATCATTTAGATTCAAAATATTTAAGGATTTAAATAATGGAGGAGTGTGCTCGCAGTAGTCACTGTCGGTCATTATTCTGATGACTTTTTAATGGAGTACATTTAGATGGTTTAAATGACAGGGATAAGTGGTGGACCAAATGAGATTACAATAATTGAGATGGGGATAAATGTGAGCATAATACATGCATTTAAGAACTTCCACTGGGGCGAAGGGTTTGACTTTGAGAAGGAGTGGAATTAATCTAGATAATTTTAAACAGAGGTTGGACAGATGATGTTTAAAAGTTAAGTTTTTGTCAAAGATTAATCCAAGGAACTTTATCTTGTATACTTGAGTAATGTCGTCATTTATAATTTTAAGATTTGGTAATGGTGGGTATCTGGTAGTGGTATTTGTAGAGTTAGCATCACTACAGCCTTGTATGTGCCACTGAAGACAGGTACATAATATAAACTACTGTGCATGCGTCTT
>JACEEZ010025860.1:30000-50000 GCA_016584305.1 Chionoecetes opilio | reverse complement strand
GTGCCAGGGCACTTTTTTGGGCCCCCCGATCCAAAGGGGGCCAAACTACCCTCCACCACCACCAAGACGCACCCGCAACACCCACCCCAACCCCCACCCCCCAATCCCACTAAAAACCCACCACCGCTCCCCACTACCCAAACCCCCACCCCCCCACTACCCGCACCATACCCCCAAACGCTACCCCCACCACCACCCCAACCCCCAAACCCCAACCACTACCCACACCATACCCCAACCACCACTAAACCCACCACCACCCCAACCCCCACCCCAATACAAACCCAACCACCCCCACACCACCCAAAAACTCCCCCCCCCCCATTACTGTGTAATCCCCAAGTCGCCCCCCTCCCTCCCGCCCTCAACCCCGAGGACTTTCCTGCCCCCCCCGGGCCACGCAAAACACCGCCCAAACACCCCCCCCCCCCAACCCCAAACACCCTCCCCCCAAACCCCACTTCTCACCCCCCCGCCCTTTCCCCGCCCCTCTACAAAAACGCCGCCAATTACACCTTTCCCCCAAACACCCCCCCGCAATCCCGCCCACCCCCCCAACTATTCCCCCCTTCCCCCATAACATCCTCCCGCCCATTACCATAAAACCTTCTGCGTCCCAAAAGACTATTACCCCCATCCTAACTATCCTCCCGCCACCACCAAAAACTCTTCTCGTACCATCATGACTATTCGCCCATCCAAACTATCCTCACCCCCACTACCACGAAAAACCCCCCCGCCCACCATCAGACATTACCCCCATCGTGACTCTCCTCCCACCCACTCCCACGAAAACCACCCGCCCACCCCCACAAAACCCACCGCCCACCACCACGCCCGCAGAGCCGTCGCCCCATCCACCCTCACGCCCACCCTTGGGCAAAAACTGCCCTTTGGAATTGATGCAGGTAAATTTTTATCGAACCCAGGATCACGTGAACTCCTTGCCTTGATTTCAATGGTACAAAATTTTATTTCTCTTTAGTGGAAGAAACCCCTTCACGCCAATCTTTCCTTTGCTAAAAAAATAATCGCTGTTGTTAGCCATAAAACACAAAAAAGAAATTTAATTACAAATTAGTTAGTGGACAAGGCATAAACAGGTCATACTAAAAATTTTACTTATAGCACTAAAAATCGTTTAATGGTCCCCCAAATTACAATGGAAATTACTTCGGGGCCCCTCAAGGGGATTTATTGTTATTCAGTATTTATATGGAAGCTAAAGGGATTTTGAAGTATATAAATTGATTTTATGTTAAATGAGTAAATTTTAATATTTTCATGATTACTTTTTCTGAACAAAAATAATATATTTAGTTTTTTTTCTGACAAAAACTGTATTACTCGTTTTTTTCTGCACAAAAACTGTAATTTCTCGTTTTTTTTCGCACAAAAAAATGTAATTTCTCGTTTTTCTTTCTGCAAAAAAAACTGTAATTATCGTTTTCTTTTGCACAAAACGTAATACTCGTTTTCTTTTGCACAAAAACGTAATTACTTGTTTTCTTTTGCACAAAACTGTTTTTTTTTTTTGAAAAAAATTAAACTTGTTTTTTTCTGACAAAAACGTAATTACCGTTTTTTTTTCTGACAAAAAAATGTAATTACTCGTTTTCTTTTTGAACAAAAAATAATTATCGTTTCTTTTTAAAAAAAAAAATGTAAAAACTGTTTTTTTCCCACAAAAAAATGTAATTTTTCGTTTTTTTTCGCACAAAAACTGTAATTTCTTGTTTTTTTTCTGAACAAAAACTGTAAATTTCTTTTTTTCCGAACAAAAATGTAATTAATCGTTTCTTTCTGAACAAAAACGTAATACTCGTTTTTCTTTTTGAAAAAAACTAATTACTCGTTTTTTTGTGTTTTTTTTGTTTTTTTTTTTTTTTTTTTTTTTTTTTTTTTTTTTTTTGTTTATTTTTTTCCTTTCTGAAACCCAAAAACTGAATTACTGTTTTTTTGAACAAAAAATAATTACTGTTTTTTTTCTGACAAAAACTGTAATTACTGTTTTTTTTCTGACAAAAACTGTAAATTTCTTGTTTTCTTTCTGAAAAAAAACTTTAATTTCTGTTTTTTTTCTGCACAAAAAAATTTTAATTTTCGTTTTCTTCTCACAAAAAATGTAATTACGTTTTTTTCTGAACAAAAACTGTAATTTCTGTTTTCTTTTTTAAAAAAAAACTGTAATTACTCGTTTTCTTTCTGAAAAAAAACTGTAATTATCGTTTTTTTCTGAAAAAACGGGGAATTTCTTGTTTTTTTTCCCCCAACCCAAAAATTTAAATTTTTGTTTTCTTTTTGCAAAAAATGTAATTAGTTTTTTTCTAAACAAAAACTTAAAATTTTTTTTCTTTTTAAAAAAATTTTATTTTTTTTGAAAAAAACAACCCCCCCCCCCCCCAAAAACCTTTTTTGTTTTTTCTGAAAAAAAAATTAATTATCGTTTTCTTTTGAAAAAAACTGTAATTCTCTTTTTTTCTGGGACAAAAAAGGAATTACTCGTTTTCTTTTTGAAAAAAAACTGTAATTACCGTTTTTCTTTCTGCACAAAAACTGTATTACCGTTTTCTTTCGACAAAAACTGTAATTCTCGTTTTCTTTCTGCACAAAAAAGAATTACCCGGTTTTCTTTCTGAACAAAAACTGTAATTAATCTTTTCTTTCGACAAAAACTGTAATTACTCGTTTTTTTCTGAAAAAAAACGTAATTTCTCTTTTCTTTCTGAACAAAACGTAATTAACTCGTTTTCCCTTTTGCAAAAAAACTGTAAATTTCTGTTTTTCTTTTGAAAAAAAACTGAATTATCGTTTTCTTTTGCACAAAAAACGTAATTACTTGTTTTCTTTCGAAACAAAAAACTGTAATTTCTCGTTTTCTTTTGCACAAAAACTGTAATTACTTGTTTTCTTTCTGAAAAAAAACGAATTTCCGTTTTTTTCTTTCTGCACAAAAACTGTAATTACTGTTTTCTTTTGACAAAACTGAATTACTTGTTTTCTTTCTCCCCCAAAAAATGTAAATTATCGTTTTCTTTCTGCACAAAAACTGTATTACTGTTTTTTTTCTACAAAAACTGTAATTACTCGTTTTTTTCTGCACAAAAAAACTGTAAATTTCTCGTTTTTTTTTGCCACAAAAACTGTAATTTCTCGTTTTCTTTCCACAAAAACTGTAATTACTCGTTTTTTTTCTGCAAAAAAAACCTTTTTTGTAATTACTCGTTTTCTTTTTGCACAAAAAAAATGTAAACTGTTTTCTTTCTGAACAAAAAAATGTAATTACTTGTTTTCTTTCGAACAAAAAAAGTAATTATGTTTTCTTTTTGCCAAAAAAAGTAATTACTTGTTTTCTTTTCGAACAAAAAAAATGTAATTTCTGTTTTTTTTTTTGAAAAAAAAACTTAAATTTTCGTTTTCTTTCTGAACAAAAACTGTAATTCTTTTTTTCTTTTGAACAAAAAATGTAATTACTCGTTTTTTTCTGAACAAAAAAATTAATTTCTCGTTTTCTTTCTGAACAAAAACGTAAATTAAATTGTTTTTTTCGAACAAAAACTTAAATTTCTCGTTTTCTTTGAAAAAAAACTGTAAAAACCGTTTTCTTTCAACAAAAAATGTAATTACTTGTTTTTTTCTGAAAAAAAACTGTAATTACTTTTTTTTTCTTTCTGAAAAAAAACTGTAATTACTGTTTTCTTTCGAACAAAAACTTAATTACTTTTTTTTTTCTGAAAAAAACTGTAATTACCTTTTCTTTCTGACAAAAAAGTAATTTTCTGTTTTCTTTCTGAACAAAAAATGTAATTACTGTTTTCTTTCTGAACCAAAAAATGTAATTTCTCGTTTTTTTCTGAACAAAACGTAATTCTTTTTTTCTTTTTGCAAAAAAAATGTAATTACTCGTTTCTTTCGAAAAAAAACTGAATTCTCGTTTTTTTTTCTGCCCCAAAAAATTAATTACTGTTTCTTTTTGCCCAAAAAATGTAATTACTCGTTTTCTTTCTGCCCCCCAAAAAATGTAATTCTCGTTTTCTTTTGCACAAAAACTGTAATTTCTTGTTTTCTTTCTGAAAAAAACTGTAATTATCGTTTTCTTTTTGCACAAAAACTGTAATTACCGTTTTTTTTCGCACAAAAACTGTAATTACTTGTTTTTTTTCTGAAAAAAAACTGTAATTATCGTTTTTTTTCTGAAAAAAAACTGTAATTTCTCGTTTTCTTTTTTGAAAAAAATGTAATTACTGTTTTCTTTCTGAAAAAAAAAAGTAATTACTTGTTTTTTTTTGCCAAAAACTGAATTATCTTTTCTTTTCTGAACAAAAACTGTAATTACTCGTTTTTTTCTGAACAAAAACTGTAATTCTTTTTTCTTTCTGCACAAAAACTGTAATTACTCGTTTTCTTTCTGAACAAAAAAAGTAATTATCGTTTTCTTTCTGAACAAAATGTAATTTCTGTTTTCTTTCGAAAAAAAACTGTAATTTTGTTTTTTTTCTGAAAAAAAACTGTAAACTTTTTTCTTTTTGAAAAAAAAAAGTAATTACCGTTTTTTTCGAACAAAAAAGTAATTATCGTTTTCTTTTTGAAAAAAAAGTAATTACCGTTTTCTTTTGAACAAAACGTAATTATTTTTTCTTTCTGAAAAAAAACTGTAATTACTGTTTTCTTTGACAAAAACTGTAATTCCGTTTCTTTCGACAAAAAAAGTAATTTCTGTTTTCTTTTGCACAAAAACGTAATTTTCTCGTTTTCTTTCTGCACAAAAACTGTAATTACCGTTTTCTTTTTGCACAAAAAAATGTAATTATTGTTTTCTTTCTGAAAAAAAACTGTAATTATCGTTTTTTTTTCTGCACAAAAAAGTAATTACTCGTTTTCTTTTGCACAAAAACTGTAAAATTTCTTGTTTTTTTCTGAACAAAAACTGTAATTATCGTTTTCTTTTTGAAAAAAACTGTAATTACTCGTTTTCTTTCTGAAAAAAAACTGAATTCCCTTTTTTTTTTTTTGAAAAAAACTGTAATTTCTCTTTTTTTTCTGAACAAAAAAAACTTTTTTTTTTTTTTTACTCGTTTTCTTTCTGACAAAAACTGTAATTTCTCGTTTTCTTTCTGAAAAAAACTGTAATTATCTTTTTTTCGAAAAAAAATGTAATTTCTTGTTTTCTTTCTGAACAAAAACTGTAAATTTTGTTTTTTTTCTGACAAAAAATGAATTACTCGTTTTTCCCTTTTTGCACAAAAAAAAATTAATTACTTGTTTTTTTTCTAAAAAAAAACGTAATTACTCGTTTTTTTTCTGACAAAAAAATGTAATTTCTTGTTTTCTTTCTGAACAAAAACTGTAATTACTGTTTTCTTTCCCGCACAAAAAAATGTAATTACCGTTTTCTTTTGAACAAAAACTGTAAATTTCTGTTTTTTTTTTGAAAAAAAACTGTAATTACTTGTTTTCTTCTTTACAAAAACTGTAATTACCGTTTTTTTCTGAAAAAAAACTGAATTTTCTCGTTTTTTTTCGAACAAAAACTGTTTTTACTGTTTTTTTTTTGAAAAAAACTGAATTATTTTTTTCTTTCGCCCCAAAAAAATGTAATTTCTTTTTTTTCTGAAAAAAACTGAATTACCGTTTCTTCTGAAAAAAAACTGTAATTTCTCGTTTTTTTTCTCACAAAAAATGTAATTTCTTGTTTTTTTTCTGAAAAAAAAGTAATTACTTTTTTTCTTTCGACAAAAACTGTAATTACCGTTTTCTTTTTGACAAAAAATGTAATTACTCGTTTTCTTTCTAACAAAAAAATGTAATTACTTGTTTTCTTTCTGAACAAAAAAATGTAATTACCTTTTTTTTTTGAAAAAAAACTGTAATTACTCGTTTTTTTTTCTGCAAAAAAAAACTGTAATTACTTTTTTTCTTTCTGACAAAAAAGTAATTTCTTGTTTTTTTTTCTGACAAAAAAGTTTTTTTCTCGTTTTTTTTGAAAAAAACTGTAATTACTGTTTTCTTTCTGCACAAAAACTGTAAATTACGTTTTCTTTCTGCACAAAAACTGTAATTACTTGTTTTTTTTGAAAACAAAAACTGTTATTACTTGTTTTTTTTTGAAAAAAAAACGTAATTCTTGTTTTCTTTCTGAAAAAAAAAAGTAATTACTGTTTTTTTCTGCAAAAAACTTTAACTCTTTTCTTTCGAACAAAAAACGTTTTTACTGTTTTCTTTCTGAAAAAAAAACTGTAAATTTCTGTTTTCTTTTGAACAAAAAAAGTTTTTATTTTTTTTTCTTTCTGCACAAAAACTGTAATTTTCCGTTTCTTTTTGAACAAAAACGAATTCTGTTTTTTTCTGAAAAAAAACTGTAATTACCGTTTTCTTTTTGAACAAAAACTTATTACTTGTTTTCTTTCTGAAAAAAAACTGTAATTACCGTTTTTTTCTGAACAAAAACTGTAATTACTGTTTCTTTCTGACAAAAAAGTAATTTCCGTTTTCTTTCGACAAAAAATGTAATTTTCTCGTTTTCTTTCTGAACAAAAAGTAATTACTCGTTTTTTTTCTGAACAAAAACGATTACTCGTTTTCTTTTTGCCCCAAAAATGTAATTTCTCGTTTTTTTTTTGCACAAAAACTGTAATTACTCGTTTTTTTTTCTGAAAAAAAACGAATTACTCGTTTCTTTCTGAACAAAAAAAAGAAATTTCTCGTTTTCTTTTGAACAAAACTGTAATTTCTCTTTTCTTTCTGCACAAAAACTGTAATTACTCTTTTCTTCTGAACAAAACTGTTGTGGTGAGTCACACCACACCTGGCTAATCCTCCAGTAGTCTCGACCTGACCCTCCTTCTTAATCTCGACCTCAGCCGTCAGGTGTCAGGTCTTGAGTATCGGGGCCCCTTTATAAAGAGCCTCGTGCAGAGGCAGAGTTAGTTAGAGCTCAACCACTGTACCACACACAAGCTCTGTCCACAGTCTCCAATAAACCAACCATCAACCCTGGGTGTCTGTTTATCAACCATGTAGGTGACAAGGTCACTACAGTTGGTGACCTACGGAGTGACCAGACACACCCAGGGGGGGGCCTGCCCCTCGCCCCCCCCATCACGCCCACCGCATCCCGCCGCCTGCCGTCCACGATGCCTGACGACGCCACGGCACGCTGCTCACCTCGGCCCAGCCCTGCCGCCACCCATCTCAGCGCACCCACACACGCCCTCCTACGGCTTGTGTCCCACGCCCTGCCACCCAGCCCTGCCGCCGCCCCTGCCGCCACCCCTGGTGCTGCCCCTCGCCGCCGTCACCGTCACCAGCGCCACTAGCCGCCCACGCCCACGGTCCAGCATGCTGCCACGCTACGCCTGACGAAGCCATCTAAGGGCACCATCAGCCCAGTCTCCTGCCGCCAAAGTGCTACTCCTCGCTCCTGCTGCCTCACGCTGCGTCCTGCTGCCTCCAGCAAGGCCCTGCAACGCACGGGTACCGCATCCCGCCGCCCGCCCTTGCCTCCTGCCGCCACGTGCTACTCCTCGTCCTCCGCTGACTCCTGCTCCCTGACGCTGCTTCCTGCTGCCTCACGCTGCGTCCTGCAGCCTTCCGCTGCCTCCAGCAAGGCCCTGCAACGCACGGGTACTGCATAGCAACACAAGCTATCTTGGGAGCCGATTGCCTTGGACACTTCGCTTTCCCACGAAGACACCTTGCATCGCAAGCCTCCCTCCAGATCTTGTGACAGCAATCACAGCAGCAGCGATCCTCGGCACCTCCTATCTAATCTTGCAGCTACCGCTGCAACGTGAAGACTGGACAGCCGCCCTACCTGCATTCCCTTCCCCTCGGCACCTCCTATCTAATCTTGCAGCTACCGCTGCAACGTGAAGACTGGACAGTTGCCCTACCTACATTACCTCGGCACTTGGCACCTCTATGTTTTTTTTTTATAAGTTTTATATGTATAATATTTTTTTTTTTTTTTTTGAGGAAGGGGAGTAACTGTGGTGAGTCACACCACACCTGGCTAATCCTCCAGTAGTCTCGACCTGACCCCCCTTCTTAATCTCGACCTCAGCCGTCAGGTGTCAGGTCTTGAGTATCGGGGCCCCCTTTATAAAGAGCCTCGTGCAGAGGCAGAGTTAGTTAGAGCTCAACCACTGTACCACACACAAGCTCTGTCCACAGTCTCCAATAAACCAACCATCAACCCTGGGTGTCTGTTTATCAACCATGTAGGTGACAAGGTCACTACACTGTAATTACTCGTTTTCTTTCTGAACAAAAACTGTTATTACTCGTTTTCTTTCTGAACAAAAACTGTAATTACTCGTTTTCTTTCTGAACAAAAACTGTTATTACTCGTTTTCTTTCTGCACAAAAACTGTAATTACTCGTTTTCTTTCTGAACAAAAACTGTAATTACTTGTTTTCTTTCTGCACAAAAACTGTAATTACTCGTTTTCTTTCTGAACAAAAACTGTTATTACTTGTTTTCTTTCTGCACAAAAACTGTAATTACTCGTTTTCTTTCTGAACAAAAACTGTAATTACTTGTTTTCTTTCTGAACAAAAACTGTAATTACTCGTTTTCTTTCTGAACAAAAACTGTAATTACTTGTTTTCTTTCTGAACAAAAACTGTAATTACTCGTTTTCTTTCTGCACAAAAACTGTAATTACTCGTTTTCTTTCTGAACAAAAACTGTAATTACTTGTTTTCTTTCTGCACAAAAACTGTAATTACTCGTTCTTTCTGAACAAAAACTGTAATTACTTGTTTTCTTTCTGAACAAAAACTGTTATTACTTGTTTTCTTTCTGAACAAAAACTGTAATTACTCGTTTTCTTTCTGCACAAAAACTGTAATTACTCGTTTTCTTTCTGCACAAAAACTGTAATTACTTGTTTTCTTTCTGAACAAAAACTGTAATTACTTGTTTTCTTTCTGAACAAAAACTGTAATTACTTGTTTTCTTTCTGAACAAAAACTGTTATTACTTGTTTTCTTTCTGAACAAAAACTGTAATTACTCGTTTTCTTTCTGAACAAAAACTGTAATTACTTGTTTTCTTTCTGAACAAAAACTGTAATTACTTGTTTTCTTTCTGAACAAAAACTGTAATTACTTGTTATGTTCATTCTGTCACGTTCACGTGGGTATCTCGGGCAACGAGCGCGTTGATTCTTTGGCGCGCTCGGCCACTATGTCCCAATGCCCCCGTTTCTCAAACTTGCCAGCCTCCGACTACTACCCTTCCTTTAAATCTTTCCGCTGGCAATCTTCTGGGACCACTTTCTCTGCCAATAAAGTTCGCCTGATCAAACCCTCTATCTCTCCATGGTCAAATCCTTACCACTCTAATAAACGTTGGGAGACTGCTCTCGCACGCTTACGCATAGGCCATACCAACCTCACACACTCCTATCTCATGTCACGCTCCTCCCCAACCCTCTGCACACCCTGTCAAGTTCCTCTCACTGCCCAACATGTCCTAATATCCTGCCCCCATCTTACTCCTGCCCGTTCCAGTTCCTTCCCTCCTTTGTCCTCCCTTTCCTGACCTCCCTGTCTTGCGGACATTCTCCCGGAATCCCCCTCCTTCTCCCTGGACAATGTAACCTCCTTCCTCCAACAAATCCACATCTGATCTAACCATCCTGCTGTAACATTCCGTTCTTTCCCCTTCCCTCATCGTTTCACTATTATTCTTTAACCCTGACCCTTGATATGCTTTGCCATAGTGCCATAGGACCTCTGATGGCTGGCACATTCACCTTTTTAGGCATTAAATCAATCAATCATTCCGTCACGTAATGAATTGATTGGGTAACAAATTATTTTGTTATAAACTTTTGATAATTTATATAATATACTTTCCTGTATTTCTGTACAAATTAGTTGTTTTTCGTCGTGACAAAAGTCTGTCACTGTAATGGTATTTAGGAGGAGGAGGAGGAGGAGGAGGAGGAGGAGGAGGAGGAATACATACATAGGAATACATAGGAATAACAGATACCAGGCTAGCTATTGGTCTATAACGTCTATATCTGCTGAACTACAGACTACTAACTATCAAGCTACATGTAAGAGGACAGTTGGAAAAGGATACCATGTCCCTAAAGAAGATAGGAACATGGAAGTTTCGTAGTGAAGACTGATAGGATATGAAATATACTAACTACAACTACCACTAACACCAATCGATCGGGGGACTATAATATAAATTCGCAGGGCACTATCAATACCCATTTACTTTACAGTGCGCGTCAAGTCTGTTTTTAAATGTAGTTATTGTGCTGGCTTCGACAACATTTGCTGGTAACTTGTTCCATCGATCAACGACTCTAACATTGAAATAATTTTTACGGAGATCAGTGATGCAACGTTGACCGTTCAGTTTAAAGCCGTTATTTCTTGTTGTCACTTGAGGAGAAAGCTCGAATAGGTTCTCTTGATTAATGACATCAAATCCTTTTAGGATCTTAAAGGTTTCTATCAAGTCCCCACGGATTCTACGATCCTTTAAGGAAAACATATTAAGTTTCCGCAGTCTCTCTTCATAAGATGAATTTCGCAGAGATGGAATTTGTTTGGTTGCTCTTCTTTGCACTGATTCCAATTTGGCTTGATCTTTTACGAAACAGGGCGACCAGAATTGAACGGCATATTCCAAGTGCGGCCTAACCAAAGACGTGTATAATTGTGTCATTACTTTCGGAGTTTTATGTTCAAAGTTGCGTTTAATGAAGCCCAACATCATATTCGCCTTTTTACTGGCAGCTAGGCAATGCGGACTGGTTTTGAGATCATTACTGATGATGACACCTAAATCCTTTTCCTGCTGTACTTCAGTTAACGATTTACTTTGCATTTGATAGTTATATTTGAGGTTATCGTTGCCTATATGCATTACTTTACATTTATCGGAATTGAATTTTAATAGCCATTTATCACTCCAATCTGATAGTTTGTCGAGATCACGTTGTATGAGTTCGCAGTTTTCTCTAGCTTTACCGCCTAATTTGGTGTCATCAGCAAATTTCGATATTTTAGATACAAGTCCGCAGTCCAGATCGTTGATATATATCAGAAAAAGAGTAGGACCCAAGACCAAGCCCTGAGGCACCCCACTAGTGACATCTAACCAATCAGATGCCTCGCCATTTCTTACTACCCGTTGTTTACGATTTGAAAGCCAATCGCCAATCCATGAACATAATTGCTCTCCTAAGCCATGTGCCCTTAGCTTGGTCAACAGTCGCTTATGGGGAACTGTATCGAAGGCTTTCTGAAAATCATGGTATATTATATCCGAGGGAGTTTTAGCGTCCCAGTTTGAATAAATGACATTGAAAATATCGAGTAGGTTTGTTAAGCAGGATCTCTTATTTCGAAATCCATGCTGCGAGTTTAGTATTGAGTTATTTTCATCGAGAAAAGACACTATTTTATCCCGCGAGGATAGTCAGTCAGTCAGTCAGTCAGTCAGTCAGTCAGTCAGTCAGTCAGTCAGTCAGTCAGTCAGTCAGTCAGTCAGTAAGTAAGTCAGTCAGTCAGTCAGTCAGTCAGTCAGTCAGTCAGTCAGTCAGTTAGTCAGTCAGTCAGTCAGTCCAGTCAGTCAGTCAGTCAGTCAGTCAGTCAGTCAGTCAGTCAGTTAAAAATATATATAGAACATCTTCACTCTCCCTCCTTCCTTCCTTCCTTCCCTCCCTCCCTCCCTCCTTCCTTCCTTCCTTCCTTCCTTCCTTCCTTCCTTCCCTCCCTCCCTCCTTCCTTCCTTCCTCCCTTCCTTCCTTCCTTCCTTCCTTCTTTCCTTCCTTCCTTCCTTCCTTCCTTCTTTCCTTCCTTCCTTCTTTCCTTCCTTCCTTCCTTCCTTCCTTCCTTTTCTTGCTCCACACTTCAACAATCTCTATTTAATAACCTATTCGGAACATATGTATTTCAGAACGATCCTCCTCCTCCTCCTCCTCCTCTTCCTCCTCCTCCTCCTCCTCCTCCTCCTCCTCCTCCTCCTCCTCCTCCTTGACTTCCATCCTTAACACCCTCTTCTCTCTCTCTCTCTCTATCTCTCTCTCTCTCTCTCTCTCTCTCTTTTCTCTCTCTCTCATCTCTCCTCTCTCTCTCTCTCTCATCTCTCTCTCTCTCTCTCTCTCTTCTCTCTCACTCTCTCTCTCTCTCTCTCTCTCTCTCTCACTTGGCACCTGAATTTACTATAAACACTTCCTCCTCCTCCTCCTCCTCCTCCTTCTCCTCCTCCTCCTCCTCCCTCCTCCTCCTCCTCCTCCTCCTCTTCCTCCTCCTCCTTCCTTCCTTCCTTCCTCGACCTCCTCCTCCTCCTCCTCCTCCTCCTCCTCCTCCTCCTCCTCCTCCTCCTCCTCCTCCTACTCCTCCTCCCCTTACTTCCTCCTCCTCCTCCTCCTCCTCCTTCTCCTTCTCCTCCTCCTCCTCCTCCTCCTCCTCCTCCTCCTCCTCCTCCTCCTCCTCCTTCCTTCCTCCTCCTCCTCCTCCTCCTCCTCCTCCTCCTCCTCCTCCTCCTCCTCCTCCTCCTCCTCCTCCTCCTGACAGTGTTGCCAACGTAGGTTATGACCTTACTCCGCTATTACTATAGTTATGGCATCACTTGTTTTGTGTGTTTGTTGTGTGGGTGTGGTGGTGTTGTGTGGTGTGTGTGTGTGTGTCTTTGCCCCTTTTTTTTTCCCCCCCTTTTCCTTTCCCCTTTTTTTTCCCCCTTTTTTCCTCCCCCTTTTCCCCCCCTTTCCCCCCCTCTCCTACCCCCTCCCCTCTCCTCTCTCCCCCTCTCCTCTTCTCTTTCTCTTCTTCTTTTTCCTTCTTTCTATCTTTTTTCCTTCTTTCTTTTTTTTTTTTCTCTTCTCCTTTTCCCCCCCAAAAAAAACCCCTCCTTTCCCCCCCCCTTCCCCTTTTTTCCCTCTCCCCCCCTCCCCCCTTCCTCTCCCCCCCCTTTTTTCCCCCCCCCTTTCCCTCTTTTTTTTTCCCCCCCCCTTACTCTTTTCCTTCCTTCTCTTTTTTCCCCTTTCTTTTTTTTTTTTTTCCCCTTTTTTTTTTTAAAATTTTCCCCCTTTCCCCCCCTTTTTCCCCTTTTTTTTTTTTTTTCCCCCCCTTTTTTTTCCCCCTTTTTTTCCCCATTTTCCCTTCCCCCCTTTTTAAATTTTCCCCCTGGGTTTTTCGTTTGGGGGGGGGGGGGGGTTTTTTTTTTTGTTTTTGGGTTTTTTTGGGAAAAAAAAATTTTTTTTTTAAAAAAAAAAATTTTTTTTTTGGGGGGGTTTTTTAAAAAAAAAAAAAAAAAAAAAAAAACTAAAAACCCCCCCCTTTTTTTTTTTCCCCCTTTTCTCTCTTTTTTTTCCCTTTTTTTTTTTTAAAAAAAAAAAAAAAAAAAAAAAAGGGGGGGGTTTTTTTTTTTAAAAAATTTTTTTTTTATTTTTTTTTTTCCTTTCTTTATTTTTTTTTCTTTTTTTTCCTTTTTTTCCCCCCCTTTTCTTTTTTTTTCTTTTTTTCCCTCTTTTTTCCCTTTTCTTTCTCTCTTTTCCCTTTTCCTCTTATTTTTTCCCCCATTTCTTTTTTTCCTTTTTCTTTTTTTATTTTTTTTTTTTCTTTTTTTTTTATTTTTTTTCTTTTTCCTCTTTTTTTTTCCTTTTTTCCCTTTTTCCTCTTCTTCTCTTTTTTCCCCTTTCCTTTTCTTTCCCCTTTTTCCCCCTTTTTTTTTTCTTACTTTTTTACCCTTAAAAATTTTTATTTTACTTTTTTTCCTTTTTCCCCCCCCCCTTTATTCCTTTTTTTCCCCCTTAACCCTTACTTTTTTTTTCCCCTTTCTTCCCCTTTTTCCTTTCTTTTTTTTCTTTTTTTTTATTTTCTTACTTTCTTCCTTCTTTTTTTCCTTTTTTTTCCCTTTTCTTTTTTCCCTTTTTTTCCTTCTTTTTTCCTTTCTTTTTTTTCTTCTTTTTTTCTTCCCTTTTCCCTTTTCCTTTTTTCCCCTTCTTCTTTTATTCCTTTTTTTTTTCTTTTTTTCCTTTTAATTTTTCTTTTTTTCCTTTTTTTTTTCCTTTTTTTCTTTTTTTTCCCTTTTTCCCCCCTTTTTTTCCCCCTTTTTTCCCCTTTTCCCCCTTTTTTTCCCCTTTTTTTATTTTTTACTTTTTTTTTTTTTTTCCTTTTCCTTCCTTTAATTTCTCCCTTTTTTTTTTTTTATTTCCTCTTTTTCCTTTTTTTTTTTTTCCCCTTTTTTTTTTTTTTTTTCCCTTTTTTTCCCTTTTCCTTAAATTTTTTTTATTTTTATTTCCTTTAAATTCCTTTTTTTTTCCCTTTTTTTTTAAATTTCTTATTCTTTCCCCCTTTACCCTTTCTTTATTTTTTAAAACCCCAAATTCCCCTTTTTTATTTTTCCTTTTAAATTTCCTTTTAATTTCCCTTCTTTTTTTTTTTTTTAATTTTTCCTTTTTTTCCCTTTTTCCCCTTTCCTTAAAATTTTTCCCTTATTTTATTTCTTTATTTTTTTTTTTCCCCCTTTTTTCTTTTTTTATCTTATTTTCTTTATTTTCTTCTTTTTTATTTTCCCTTTATTTTTTTTTCTTTTTTTTCCTTTTTTCTTTTCTTTTTTTCCTTTTCTTTTTCTTTTTTCCCTTATTTTCCCTTTTTCCTTTTTTCCTTTTTCCCCTTTTTCTTTTCCCTCTTTTTTTTCTTTTTTTTTTTTTTTTTATCAATTTTTTACTTTTTCTTTTTCCCTTTCTTTTTTCTTTTTTTTCCTCTTTTTTTTTTTCCCCTTTTTTCCCCCTTTTTTTTTTTTCCCTTAATTTCCTTTTTCCTTTAAAATTTTTTACTTTCCTTTTTTTCCTTTTTTTTTAAAACCCCCCTTTTTTTCCTTTCTTTTTCCCTTTTTTCTTAATTTTTTTTTTATTTTCCCCTTTTTTTTTTTTTTTCCTCTTATTTCCTTTTTTCCCTTTTTTCTTTTTCCTTTTTTTTTATTTTTTTTTTTTTTTTATTTTTTTTTAAATTTTTTAAAATTTTTTTTCCCCCTTTCTTATTTTTCCTCTTATTTTTCTTTCTTTTTTTTTTTTATTTCCCCCCCTTTTTTTTTTTTTTTAATTTAAAATCCTTATTTTTTTTTTTTTTAATTTTTTTTTTTCTTCCTTACTTTTTTTTTTTTTTTCTTTTTTTCTTATTTTTTCTTTTTTCCTACTTTTTCCCTTTTACCCTTTCTTTTTTTTTTTTTTAACTTTTTTTTTTTCCCTTTCTTTTTTTTTTCTTTTTTTTTTCCTCTTTTTCCTTTTTTTTCCCTTTTTTTTCCTTTTTTTATCTTAAATTTTTTTCCCCCCTTTTTCCCTTTTTCTTCCCTTTTTCTTTTTCCCTTTTTTTTTCTCTTAACCCTTTTTTTTTTTTTTTTTTTTACCCTTACTTTTTTTTTTCTTTATTTTTTTTTTTCCTTTACCCCCTTAATTTTTTCTTTTTCCTCCTTTTTTTCCCCCCCCAAAATTTTCCTCTTTTTTTTTTTCCTTTTTTTTTTTTCATTTATTTTTTTTTTTTCCCTTCCCTTTTTTTTTTCCCTCTTATTCCTCTTATTTTCCTTTTTTTTATTTTTTTTTTTTTCCCCTTTTTTTTTTCCTCTTTTCCTCTTAATTTACCTTTTTCCTCTTATTCCTCTTAATTTTTCCTTTTTTCCCTTTTTCCTCTTTTTTTCCTTTATTTTTTTTTTTCCCTTTTATTTTTCCCCTTTTCTTTTTTTTTTTCCTCTTTTATTTCCCTTTTTTTTTTTTTTTTTCCCCTTCCTTTTTTTTTTTTCCCTCTTTTTCTTTTTTCCTTTTTTTTTTCCCCTTTATTTTTTATTTCTCTTACTTTTCTCTTTTCTTTCTTTACCCCTTTTTTATTCTTTCTCTTTTTCCAATTTTTTTTTTTTTCCCTTTTTTTTAAAAAAAACCCCCTTTTTCTTTATTCTCTTTTTTTTTTCCCTCCTCTATTTTTTTAATTTTACTTTTTTTTATTTTTCCCCCCTACATTATACTCCCCTCTATCTTACTCTTTACTTCACCCCCTTTTTACTCCCCCTAACTATACTCCCCAAACCCCCTTCTCTTACTTCCCTTTCTACTTACATATATTACATATTTCTCACTCTCTTTATACTCAAAACCCCCCCCCCCACCCAAAATTTACTTACTTCTTTAATTTTCATTTACTCCCTAAAAATTCCCAAACCCCTACTTCTACCCCCATCTTTATCTTATTTACTACTTCTCCCCCCCTTTTTTTCTTTTCCCAAATTACTACTTCTTTTATCTTATTTTCCCCAAAAATTTTACTTACTTCTCCTTCCTTACTACACTTTTTTTCCCCTTTCTTACTTCCCTTACCCCCTTTATTTATATTCAAAAACTTACCCCTTTTTTTCTCCTTACTTCCCCTCTCTCTATATCTACGTCTAAAAATTAAAAATTTTAACTAAAAAAATAAAAATTACTACTACTAAAAAAAAAACTACTACTAAAAACCATACTACTACTACCCCCAACTACTATAAAAACCCCCCCCACAAACCCCTTACCCCCTTCACTACTTACTACTACTCCCTTACACTATTTTTAAAACTACTACACTACTATTTAAAACTAAAAACCTACTACTACAAAAATTTACAAACTCTACTAACTACTACTAAACTTATTTCCTACTACACTAAACTACACCCAACCCACTACTACTACTACTACTACTACTACTCCCCCCTTTTACTACTACACTCTTTCTACTCCTTACTACACTATACTACACTACAAAATTTTACACTTTTATACTACTTAAAAAACTACTACTACTACTCCCCTACTACACACTACAAAAAATTTTTCCCCCTTTACACTACTACACTACTACTACCCACTACTACTACTACCTACTACTTACTACTACTTACTACAAAACCCCCCCAACACTACCACTACTACTACTATACTATTTTTTTTCCCCCCCTAAAAAAAAAAAAACTACACACCTACACACTACTACTACTACTACTACTTACTATTTTAAAATAAACTACTACTACTCACTCCCACTATACTATAACTACTACTATTAAAAACCCCTACTAAAAAATTTACACTATTTTTTAAAAAAAACCCCCCCCCCTACAAACCCCCAACTACTACTACCCCCTACTACTACTACACTACACTACTACTACAAAATATACACTACTCCCTTACTACCACTACTACTACTAACTACTACTAAAACTACTACCCCCAAACTACTTTACCCCCCCCCCAACAAAACCCCTATTTAAATACACTACTAAACTATTTACTACTACTACTACTACTACTAAACCCCCCCTACTCTACCCCTACACTACACTACTACACCTACTACTACTACTAAAAAAACCCCCCAAAAACTCCCCAAACTTACTACTACACTACTACTACTCCTACACTTACTACTACTCTATTTTTTAAAACTACTACTACTACTACTACAAAAACCCCTATACACTCCCCTACTAACTACTAACTACACTACTACTCAAACCCCCTAAAAACCTACTACTACTACTACTACTACATTTAAACAAAAACTAACACAACTCCCTAAAACTATACTACTACACTACTATACTATTTCCTAAAAAAACCCCTTCTACTACTCTACTACCTACTACTACACATACTACTATTTTTCCCCACTACTACTACTACTCCCCAAAACTACTACTACTACTACTATACACTACTACTATTTAAAAACCCTACACTACACTACTACTATTTCCCCTACCCCACTCCCACTACTTAAAATTTCCCCAACTACTACTACTACTACACTACTACTACTACTATACACTTATACTACTCCCCCTTTTATATTCCACTCAAAACCCAACTAACTACTCTACTCCCCAAAAATTACTACAACTACTCCCTACTTACTACTTTTTTATTATTAAATTTTTTCCTTTTTTTTACTATTTATTTTTTTACTTTTTTTTTTTTATTTTTATTTATTCTTTTACTTTACTCTTTTTTTTCTTTTCTCTCTCTCTTTTTTCTCTCTCCTCTCTACTCCCCCTCTCCCTCTTTTTCTCTTCTCCTTCTTTTTCTTCTTTTGTTTCCCTTCCTTTCTCTCCCCTTTTCTTCTTTTCCTCTCTCTCTCTCTCTAATCCTCTCCCTCTTTCCCCTCTCTCCCTCTCTCTTTTCCCCCTTTTCCTCTCTCCTTCCCCTTCCTCCTTTTCCCCTTCCTCTTTTCTTCTTTTTTTCCCTTTCCCCTTTTTCTCTTTTCTCTCCTTTTCCTTCTTCTCCCCCCTTTTTCCTTTTTTCCCCTTTTCCTCTCCCTACCTTCTTTTCCCCTTTTTTTCCCCTCTTTTTTTTTTTTTCCCCCCTTTTTTTCCCCTTTCTTTTCCTTTCTTTTTTTTTTTTCTTTCCCCTTTTTTCTCTTTTCCTCCCCCCTTTCTCTCTCTTTTTTCTCCCCCCCTCTCTCTCTCTCTTTTCTCCTTCCTCCTCCTCTCTCCTCTCTCTCTCTTCTTTTTTCTTTATGTTTTTTATTTTTTTTTTTTCCCCCCCTTTCCTTCCTTTTTTCCCTTTAAACCCTTTTTTCCCCTATTCCCTTTTTTTTTTTTCCTTCTTTTTCCCTTTTTTCCTTCTTTTTCCTTTTTTCCCTTCTTCTTTTCCTTTTTCCCTTCTTTTTCCTTTTCTTCTTTTTCCTTCTTTCCTCTTTTTCCCTTTTTTTTTTCATTTTTCCCTTTCGGTTTTCTTTAATTTCCTTTTTTCCTTCTTTTTCCTTCCCCTTTTTATTTCCTTTTCTTTCTTTTTATTTTCCTTCTTTCCTTCTTTCCTTCATTTTTTTTTTTTTTTCCCTTTACTGCTTTCATTAATTTTTTTTGGGCTAATGCCCTTTTTGGGGGGGAAGAAAGGAAAAAAAAAAAAAGGAAAAAAAAAAAAAGGGGAAAAAAAAAAAAATTTTTTTTTTTTTTTTTTTTTTTTTTTTTTTTTTTTTCCCTTTTTTTTTTTTCCCTTTTTTTTCTTTTTTTTCTTTCAACCCCCCTTTTCATTTTTTTATTTTTTCCCCCTTTTAATTTCCCATAATTATTCCAAATTTTTTTAAAAAACCCCCAAATTTTTTTAAATTAATTTGGGGGAAGGAAGGGGAAAGGAAAGGGGGGGGAAGGAGGGGGGGGAAAGGGGAAAAGAGGGGAGGGGAGGGGGGGAAGAGGGGAGGAGGAGGGGGGAGAAGAGAGAGGGGAGGGGGAGGGGGGGAGGAGGGGGGGAAAAAAAAAAAATTCTTAAAAAACCATTTTTTTAACCCAAAAAAATAAAAAGGGGGTTGTTTTTTTTTGGTTGGTTTTTTGGGGGGGGGGGGTTTTGGGGGGGGTTGGGGGGTGGGGGGGGGGGGGAAAGGGGGGGGGGGGGGGGGGAGGGGGGGGGGGGGGGGGTTGGGGGGGGAGAAAAAAAAAGGTTTTAAAGAAATTTTTTTTCCCCAAAAAAATATAAATTGTTTTTTTGTTTTTTTTTTTTTTTTGTTTTTTTTTTTTTGTTTTTTTTTGTTTTGGGTTGTTTTTTTTTTTAAAAAAACCTTTTTCTTTTTTTTATTTTTTTTTTAAAAAAAAAAAAAAAAAAAAAAAAAAAAAAAAAAAAAAAAAAAAAAAAAAAAAAAAAAAAAAAAAAAAAAAAAAAAAAAAAAAAAAACTTACAAAATCCTACTTTCATTTCCCATTCCACTTTCACTTCTTCTTATTTTTCACCGCATTAATTTCCAACAGGTGAGATTATTCATTTAAAATCTCTTCACTCTTTGCATTATTCATCTTAGGAGGAGGAGAGGAGGAGGAGGAGGAGGAGGAAGGAGGGGAGGAGGAAGGAGGAGGAGGAGCAGGGGAGGAGGGAGGAGAGAGGAGGGGGAGGAGGATGAGGAGGAGGAGGAGGAGAGGAGGAGGAGGAGGAGTACGTAGGCGGAGGAGTGGGGAGGAGGAGGAGATTCAAGGAATATACATTGCACATACATTTAGATCCAATAAA
>JACEEZ010025860.1:22500-27500 GCA_016584305.1 Chionoecetes opilio | reverse complement strand
CGTCTCTTCTCTGCTCTCTCTCTCTTCTCCCTCTCTCTTCTTTCCTCTCTAGTAACCATCTTCTATATTTTATTGCTATTTTTATCACTTCATCTTCCAATCCTCCTCCTCCTCCTCTCCTCCATCCTCTCTCCTCCTCTCCTCTCCTATGTATTCCTCCTTTCCTCTCTCTCCTTCTCCTATGTATTCTCTTCTATCTTCCTTACTCTTATGTATCTCACTCCTCCTCCTTCTCCTATGTATTCCTCCTTCTATCTTCTTCTCCTATGTATTCTCCTCCTCCTCCTATGTATTCCTCCTCCTCCTCCTATGTATTCTCCTCCTCTCTCCTATTATTCCTCCTTCTTATCTTCCTTCTCCTTGTTCCTCCTCCTCCTCCTCCTATGTATTCCTCCTTCTTACTCCTTCTCTATGTATTCCTCCTCCTCCTCCTATGTATTCCTCCTCCATCTTCCTTCTCTTATGTTCTCCTCCTCCTCTCCTTCTCCTATGTATTCCTCCTTCTTATCTTCCTTCTCCTATGTATTCCTCCTCCTCCTCCTATGTATTCCTCCTCCTCCTCCTATGTATTCCTCCTTCTCCTCCTCTCCTCTCCTCATCCTCCCTCCTCTCTCCTCCTCCTATGTATTCCTCCTTTCATCTCCTCTCCTATGTATTCCTCCTCCTCCTCTCCCTCCTCCTCTCTCCTCCTATGTATTCCTCCTTCTCATCTTCCTTCTCCTATGTATTCCTCCTCCTCCTCCTCCTCCTCCTCCTCCTCCATCACACCATCACCTTCCTTCCTAAAATTGCTCCTATCCTAAAATTCCTGTTCTAGTCAGTGCCTCGCGAACGATCAGAGGGAGAGGTTGTGCGTCGCTCTCTCCCGTCCCGCGCTCACTCTACTAGACCTCATAACACAGACATAGTTTTTGACCACCGATATATTTCAAGTTATTTTCGGTTCTCTTTGTATTTATGAGTGTTATTATATATATATTTTTTACTGTGAATTCGAAGTGAGTGTTTTTTTTTTGCATATTTGGTTTATTTTCGCGTTTTTTGAGATTTTTTTGGGTTTGGGTCATTTAAAAAATTTTCGAGTGTTGTCATTACGAAGTGAGTTTATTATCAATTTTTTGGGTAATAATGGAGGAGAGTTTCACGTTCGTTTTCAGAGACACCAACTACTTTTTCTTGGCCTACAATAGGTGCTTGTTCTAATGGTGCTAGTTTTATTTTGCGCAAACCAAAAGAAAAAAGAAAAAAAAAAAAAAAAAATGAAACCTAACCTAACCTAACCTAACCTAACCTTAACCACAAAATATACTTTTTTTTTTTTTTTTTTTGGTTTGCGCAAAATAAAACTAGCACCATTAGAACAAGCACCTATTGTAGGCCAAGAAAGAATAGTTGGTGTCTCTGAAAACGACCGTGAAACTCTCCTCCATTATTACCATTTTTTTTTTTATATATATGTGGTTTAGTTTTCTTCTTTTTTTAGTTTTTATGAATTATTTTTTATACCACTCTGAATCTCTCTCTCTCTCTCTCCTCTCTCTCTCTCTCTCTCTCTCTCTCTCCTCTCTCTTCTCTCTCTTCTCTCTCTCTCTCTCTCTCTCTCTCTCTCTCTCTCTACGTTTCATTATATTATTTTTTTGTGTGGTGCGATTTCAAAGTGAGTTTTTTTTTTGTCAATGGTTAAGTTTCAATATATTTTTTTGAGTTTTTGAGTTTTTAAATTTTTGGTTTGTGTTTGGCAAAAAAAGTGATTCAGTGATTTTTGTATTGTGATTGTTTTTGTTTCTGCAATTTTGTTTGTTTGTGTGTGTGTTTGTTTGTGTGTGTTAAGGTTTATTTGTATTTTTGTTGGCAAAGAATTTATAGAGACAAAAGGAAAGTTATCATTTGCATTTTCATTATTTCATAGTTTTTTTCTAACTATATATTTTTTCTCCTTATTAGTCTAATAGCTTTTTTACTTCTAGTTTAATATTTTTTCCTTAAATAATAACTTTTTTCTAACTTCATATTTTTACTCCTTAGTCTATATAATAGCTATTTTTTCTAACTTCATATTTTTACTCCTTGCATAAGAGTTTTTTTTCTAACTTCATATTTTTTCTCCTTATATAAGAGTTTTTTTTCTAACTTCATATTTTTACTCCTTATATAATAGCTATTTTTTCTAACTTCATATTTTTACTCCTTGCATAAGAGTTTTTTTTCTAACTTCATATTTTTTCTCCTTATATAAGAGGTTTTTTTTCTAACTTCATATTTTTACTCCTTATATAATAGCTATTTTTTCTAACTTCATATTTTTACTCCTTGCATAAGAGTTTTTTTTCTAACTTCATATTTTTACTCCTTATATAATAGCTATTTTTTCTAACTTCATATTTTTACTCCTTATATAATAGCTATTTTTTCTAACTTCATATTTTTACTCCTTACATAATAGCTATTTTTTCTAACTTCATATTTTTACTCCTTATATAATAGCTATTTTTTCTAACTTCATATTTTTACTCCTTACATAATAGCTATTTTTTCTAACTTCATATTTTTACTCCTTATATAATAGCTATTTTTTCTAACTTCATATTTTTTCTCCTTATATAATAGCAATTTTTTCTAACTTCATATTTTTACTCCTTATATAAGAGGTTTTTTTTCTAACTTCATATTTTTACTCCTTATATAATAGCAATTTTTTCTAACTTCATATTTTTACTCCTTATATAATAGCTATTTTTTCTAACTTCATATTTTTACTCCTTATATAATAGCTATTTTTTCTAACTTCATATTTTTACTCCTTATATAATAGCTATTTTTTCTAACTTCATATTTTTACTCCTTAGCTATTTTTTCTAACTTCATATTTTTACTCCTTATATAAGAGTTTTTTTTTTAACTTCATATTTTTACTCCTTATATAATAGCTATTTTTTCTAACTTCATATTTTTACTCCTTATATAATAGCTATTTTTTCTAACTTCATATTTTTACTCCTTATAATAGCTATTTTTTCTAACTTCATATTTTACTCTATTAAGTTTTTTTCTAACTTCATATTTCTCCTATATAATAGCTATTTTTTCTAACTTCTATTTTTACTCCTTATATAATATAGCTATTTTTTCTAACTTCATATTTTTATTCCTTATATAATAGCTATTTTTTCTAACTTCAGATTTGTATTCCTTATATAATAGCTATTTTTTCTAACTTCATATTTTTACTCCTTATATAAGAGAGGTTTTTTTCTAACTTCATATTTTTACTCCTTATATAATAGCTATTTTTTCTAACTTCATATTTTTATTCCTTATATAATAGCTATTTTTTCTAACTTCATATTTTTACTCCTTATATAATAGCTATTTTTTCTAACTTCATATTTTTACTCCTTATATAAGAGGTTTTTTTTTCTAACTTCATATTTTTACTCCTTATATAATAGCTATTTTTTCTAACTTCATATTTTTACTCCTTATATAATAGCTATTTTTTCTAACTTCATATTTTTACTCCTTATATAAGAGGTTTTTTTTTTCTAACTTCATATTTTTTCTCCTTATATAAGTTTTTTTCTAACTTCATATTTTTACTCCTTATATAATAGCTATTTTTTCTAACTTCATATTTTTACTCCTTATATAATAGCTATTTTTTCTAACTTCATAATTTTACTCCTTATATAAGAGGTTTTTTTCTAACTTCATATTTTTTCTCATGTTTTTTTTCTAACTTCATATTTTTACTCCTTATATAATAGCTATTTTTTCTAACTTCATATTTTTTCTCCTTATATAATAGCTATTTTTTCTAACTTCATATTTTTACTCCTTATATAATAGCTATTTTTTCTAACTTCATATTTTTTCTCCTTCCTTTAGTCTTATTTTAATCTTAGAAGGAAAATAAAAAAATATATAATAATTGCAATCCTGTTTCTTTTCATTTTGATGTGAGATTCTTTTCTATTATTTTCATTTGTCCTTTTCAGAAATTTTAAAAGAAAGTCAATATTTATAATTGGCTAAACTTTAATTTTTCTGAGTAATTAAACGATTTTCTTTACTTTTCTCTTTCTTGACATTTCTTTCACTAACCTTTACTTTTTCTTTCTCTTATTTTCTTTCTTTCTTTTCTTGAGTTTATTGTTTTGAGGTTTTTTTACATTTTAGTTTCTTTTCTAACGCAACATTTTTCTTGATTTTTCTGAGTGTGATTAAACGATTTCTTTTTATTTTTCTTGATATTTTACGAACTTTAAATATTTTTTTATTTTTTTTGACATTTTACGAACTTTAAATTATTTCTTTTCTTTTTCTTGACATTTTTTGAACTTTAAAATATTTTCTTTTCCTTTTTCTTGACATTTCACGAACTTTAAAATATTTTCTTTTATTTTTCTTGACATTTTTTGAACTTTAAAATCTTTTATTTTATTTTTCTTGGCATTTTACGAACTTTAATTTTTTTTTTTTTTTTTTTTTTTGACATTTCACTAACCTTTACTTTTTCTTTCTCTTCTATTTTTTTCGCATAAATAAAAAAAAAAAAAAAAAATCGCTATCAATTATATATTTTCATAGAAGTTCATATTTTTTTCGAAACTTACGATTTTCTAATGTCTACTGAACCCCTTGAGACCCAGAACGTAATTTCCATTGTAATTTGGGTACCATTAGACGATTTCTAGTGACTATAAGCAATATTTTATAGCTATGACCTGTTTAGTATCCTTGTCCACTAGTTAATTTGGTATATTCAGTGACTTTTCGTAATTTTATGGCTAACAACAGACAATTTTTAGTGACTATAAGCAATATTTTATAGCTATGACCTGCTTAGTATCCTTATCCACTAGTTAATTTGGTATATTCAGTGACTTTTCGTAATTTTATGGCTAACAACAGACAATTTTTAGTGACTATAAGCAATATTTTATAGCTATGACCTGTTTAGTATCCTTGTCCACTAGTTAATTTGGTATATTCAGTGACTT
>JACEEZ010025860.1:0-10000 GCA_016584305.1 Chionoecetes opilio | reverse complement strand
ATCAGTCTAAAGTCTTTCAGGCGCACAAAGGCAAAGTCTCCCCTGAAGTCTCCCGTTTTCTTTGTGTTCGGAAATGACTTGCACTTCGTTTTCTATTGATTCTTAAGGTTTAAATCTTTCTTTTTACTTCTCATTTCCGCTGCATCACGACACACCACACACACACACACACACACACACACACACACACACACACACACACTTTTTCATACTCATTTTAATCTTTTTTATATTTTTTTATATTTTTTCTTTTATTTCTTTCTTTTACAATTCAATTTATTTCATTTTTTGGGTATTTTATTTAAATTTCACTTTTCTTTCTAATAATATAAAAAAAACTTATTTTCTAATTCTATTTTTCCATATATTATATTTTCTATTTCCTCAATTCTTCCGTTTATCTATTTTCCCCTATTCCCTTTTTATCAAGTTTCATCATCAACATAATCTTTCATAATCACCTCAAAGTTAAGTTTAGAATTCTCTTTCGAAACTTATCAGTAAACTTTGATCCTTTTCTTGACCTAAGTTATACCCTAAATTGTCTGTTGATGTTAAAATATTCCTCCTTTTTTCATTCTTTCTTCCAATCTTCCTTCTTTCATTTGTACATTTGCTAATTCTTTCCTTCCTTCCTTTCTTCTTTCATTCTTCCTTCCAATCTTCCTTCTTTCATTTGTTCATTTGCTAATTCTTTCCTTCCTTCCTTTCTTCTTTCATTCTTCCTTCCTCTTCCTCTTCATTGTTATTGCATTCTTTCCTTCCTTCCTTTCTTCTTTCATTCTTCCTTCTTTCATTTGTACATTTGCTAATTCTTTCCTTCCTTCCTTCCATCTTTCCTATCTTTCTTTAATTCCTCCTTCCTATCTTCTTTCATTTATTCGTTCATCCATTCATTCTTTCCTTCCTTCCCTCCTTTTTTCCTTCGTCCTTCCAATCTTCCTTCTTTCATTTGTTCATTTGTTAATTCTTTCCTTCCTTCCTTCCATCTTTCCTTTTGATGTTAAAATATTCCCTTCATATTTTTTGATTAAACTACAATAAGTAATTTCTCGCCTTCTATTTTATCAATCTATTTTATTTCTGCTATTTTTCCAACTTTTTTCCTAATTTCACTTTTCATCTTTCCAAAAAATGAAAAAACCTACTTTCTAATTTTATTTTATTTTATTCTCTATTATATTTCCTCAATCTTATTATATTTTTGCAATTTTTCCACTTCAATATTTATTCATTTTAATATATTTCCACTATTTTTCCACTTCAATATTTATTCATCTTATTCATCTTTTTTTTCATCTTCATTTTATATATTTTTCATTTAAACTTTTGATTTGATTATTTTCTGATTAAACCACATTAAGTATTTTTTCCAATTCTATATTTTTTTCTATATTTATTCATCAATTTTTCTTATTCATCTTTTTTTTCATCTTCATTTTATAATTTTTTCATTTAAACATTTTATTATTTTCTGATTAAACTACATTAAGTATTTTTTCCACTTCGATATTTATTCATCTTATTTTTCTTATTCATCTTTTTGCATCTTTATTTACACATCATTTTTCATTTAAACCATTGATAATTATTTTAGTGTATTTCTGAAAACTCGATCTAATTTACTGCATTCCAATAAATAAATAAAAATACGGCCATCCAAGAACCCATTTTCTGTGACGCCAAAACATTTCTATCCCGTTTTCTTTTTCATCTCGTTTTTTATATTTTATGCCAGACTGAATAAATTATGAAATGGTTGAATTAGATGTTGTTAATAGATAGAAGAGAGAGAGAGAGAGAGAGAGAGAGAGAGAGAGAGAGAGAGAGAGAGAGAGAGAGAGAGAGAGAGAGAGAGAGAGAGAGAGAGAGAGAGAGAGAGAGAGAGAGAGCATATAGAAAGGAAAGAAGGTAGGAAAGAATGAGAGAAGGAAGGAAGGATGGAAGGAAGGATAGAAAGGAGAAATGGACGAAAGAAGGAAGGAGGAAAAAAGAGGGAAGGAAGGAAGGAAGAAAGGAAGGAAGGAAGGAAGGAAAGTAGAAAGGAAGAGGGAAGGAATGAAGGAAGGAAGGAAGGATAGAAGGAAAGGAGAAATGGACGAAAGAAGGAAAGAGGAAAAAAGAGTGAAGGAAGGAAGGAAGGAAGGAAGGAAGGAAGGAAGGAAGGAAGAGGAAAGCAGAAAGGGAGACAAAACACATTTCTGTCCCATTTTCTTTTACATCTCGTTTTCTATATTTTATGTCAGACTGTTTTAAAATGATTGATGGACTGATTTAAGATTCATTCTGGCTCCGGCAAAGACCTTGGTAAAGACAGAGGAAGGCCTGAGGGTTGTGGCCACGGTGCTCAATGTGTGTGTGAAATCCTGCAACCCCTCCACTCCCCCCCGCATATTCCCGTTCTCTATGCGAGTATGTGGTTTCCCAGTTAAGACGCTTGGCTATAGCTCCGAAACTAACCATAGGAGTTACTCAAAAATACCCTCATTGTGATTCCCATTCAAAGTTCCGATGATACAGACAATGAATAGCTGACCTAACCTACCCTTACCGTAACCTAACCTGACGTGTTTAAGAGTAAAAGCCACATACTCTTCCAGAAAACGGAAATATGCACCCACCCACCTCTCTCTCTCTCTCTCTCTCTCTTCTCCTCTCTCTCTCTCTCTCTCTCTCTCTCTCTCTCTCTCTCTCTCTCTCTCTCTCTCTCTCTCTCTCTCTCTCTCTCTCTCTCTCTCTCTCTCATATTTCACCATTCACAAGCTGCTTGAAATGATGTGTATATTTTTATAAAACATTTGTATTGTTTTAACTGCAAAGATTTACAGAAATATTACGATGTTTTATATTTAATGGGAATGATATTTGGAGGGAAGGAAAGGAAGGAAGGAAGGAAGGAAGGAAGGAAGGAATGGAGGAAGGAAGGAAGGAAGGAAGGAAGGAAGGAAGGAAGGAAGGAAGGAAGGAAGGAAGGAAGGAAGGAAGGAAGGAAGGAAGGAAGGAAGGAAGGAAGGAAGGAAGGAAGGAAGGAAGGAAGGAAGGAAGGAAGGAAGGAAGGAAGGAAAGAATGAATGGATGAACGAATAAATGAAAGAAGATAGGAAGGAGGAATGAAAGAAAGATAGGAAAGATGGAAGGAAGGAAGGAAAGAATTAACAAATGACAAATGAAAGAAGGAAGATTAGAAGGAAGAATGAAAGAAGAAAGGAAGGAAAGAAAGAATTAGCAAATGAACAAATGAAAGAAGGAAGATTAGAAGGAAGAATGAAAGAAGAAAGGAAGGAAAGAAAGAAGGAAACCTCTTCTTTCACACATTTTTCATCATTCACTCAATCTTGACAACAATTATACTCACATGTCACAACATTAGTATTTCTTCATTTACCATTACATAACTAGTGTGTGTGTGTGTGTGTGTGTGTGTGTGTGTGTGTGTGTGTGTGTGTGTGTGTGTGTGTGTGTGTGTGTGTGTGTGTGTGTGTGTGTGTCATTACGTTTAGATCCTTTTCAATAACATTCGTATACATTTCAAAATTAAACGTCTTTTTTTAACAACACTGTATTTCCCATAAATTATCGTTCAACTCAGATTTAATGTTAAGCATTTTTCATAATTATTCGTCTATTTAAACAATACTATTTCCCATAAATCATCGTTCACACAGGCCTATTGTTAAGTATTTTTCATAATTATTCGTCTATTTTAACACTAATACATTTTTCATAAATCATCGTTCATCTCTGGTCTATTTTAAAGTATTTTTCATAATGATTCGTCCATTCTAACAACATTATATTTCATTTCCCATAAATCATCGTTCACACAGGCCTATTGTTAAGCCTTTTTCATAATTATTCGTCTATTTTAACATTATAATACATTTTTCATAAATAATCGTTCATCTCTGGTCTATTTTAAAGTATTTTTCATAATTATTCGTCTATATTAACAACATTATATTTCCCATATAATCATCGTTCAGGTCTATTGTTAAGCGTCTTTCATAAGTCTTCATATAATAATTTTCTTATATATATATTTTTACGTATTTCTATTTTGTTAGTGTCATTTAAGTTTGTTTCAGAATGTTTCGTATTGTGTCACATCTTTTCACTTTGTTTTCCCTTAAGCTGTCGTTCACCTTTGTTAAATGTTAATATACGTACTTTAAAGAGATGAGAACACATACACACGCACACACACACACACACACACACACACACACACTCACTCACTCACTCACTCACTCACTCACTCACTCACTCACTCACTCACCACTCACTCACTCACTCACTCACTCACTCACCCCACACACACACACACAAAACAACACACACACACACACACACACACACACACACACACACACACACACACACCCCACACACACCACACACACACACACACACACACACACACACACACACACACACACACACACACACACACACACCACACACACACACACACACACACCACACACACACACACACACACACCCCTCACTCACTCACTCACACTCACTCACTCACTCACTCACTCACTCACCTCACTCACATCACTCACTACACACACACACACACACCACACACACACACACACACACACACACCACACACACACACACACCACACCAAAAATAATAATTATACGATTCAATTTGGAAACGAAATGCTAAAAAAATGAAAAAAGATAGAAATGGGAGAAAAAGTGATACTGATTTTGAAACAGATGACCAGGGGAAGAGAAGAGATGAGGTGAGAGAGAGAGAATGAGAGAGAGAGAGAGAGAGAGAGAGAGGAGAGAGAAGAGATGAGATTGAGAACAGATGAGAGAGGGAGAGAGAGAGAGAGAGGAAGAAGGATGAAAGAAGAAGGAAAGAAGCAGAAAATAAAGTAGATGAAATTTCCTAGAGAGAGAGAGAGAGAGAGAGAGAGAGAGAGAGAGGAGAGAGAGAGAGAGAGAGGAAAGAGGAGAAATGAAGGAAGGAAAGAAGAGAATAAGAGTAGAGAGAAATTTCCAGAGAGAGGAGAGAGAAGAGAGAGAAGAGAAGATGAGGAGTAGATAGGAGAGAGAGAGAGAGAGAGAAGGTAGAGAGAGAGTTGAGAGAGAGAGAGAGTACAAGAAAGAAGATGGAAGGATAGATGGAGATGAGACTGATGCAGTTACGAGAGGGAGTGAAGAGAGAGAGAGAGAGAGAGAGAGGGAGAGAAGAGAGAGAGAAGAGAGAGAGGAAGAGAGAGAGAGAGAGAGAGAGAGAGAGAGAGAGAGAGAAAAACATAACAGGTAAGAATTGACATGTAATTGGTAGCACTGTACAGTTATCCCCTGAATTTGGCAACACTGTCAATAAATAACTAAATAACACTAAAAGACAAACTGTAAAAGGCAGGAAAGATAAAGGAGATAAATGTAAATAATTGAATAGTAGAAAAATATAGAATAGATGGAAAATAGATTGTTATGAAAAGTTGCATTCTGACCGAAAATTTTGGTGCAAATGAAAAATATGGAAAAAATTGATTCAGATGGATAGAAAAAATTCAGTAAGACATAATAATTGAATAATAAACGTAAGAAAATGTATAATAATTTTGTTTGGGTATAGCAAAAGGGATACCGAGCTGTCCCGCTGGCCATGGTGTAGTAATGCAGGAGGGGTAGCTAAGGAGATCGACCGGATAATTTATAGTTTCACCCAACCAACGATTTTCTGATGCGCCTTATGTTTTTCTGGTGTGTTTTTATGTGTTTTGAATGAATCTGCTAACCGTTTCTGTCGCAATTTTTTTTTTTTTTTTTTGCATAAATGACAAAAAAAAAAAAAATGAACCTAACCCTAACCTAACCTTTACCTATACCTAACCTAACCTTTACCTATACCTAACCTAACCTTACCTAACCTAACCTTTACCTATACCTAACCTAACCTATACCTAACCTAACCTTTACCTATACCTAACCTAACCCATACCTAACCAACCTAAACCTAACCTAACCCATACCTAACCCATACCTAACCTAACCCATACCGAACCGAACCAATACCTAACCTATACCCAACCAACCAACCGATACTAACCTACCTAACCTGAACCAGACCGTACCTAACCCATACCGAATCTTAACCGAACCTACCTGATACCAACCTAACCCATACTACCTAACCCATCCCAAAACCTAACCTAAAACAACCATACCTAACCTAACCAACCTTTAACCTAACCTAACCCAACCTAACCTAACCCAAAACCTAACCTAACCCATACCTAACCTAACCCATACCTAACAACCAAACCCTAACCATACCTAACCTAACCAACCTAACTACTAACCTAACCCATACCTAACCTAACCCTACCTAACCTAACCCATACCTAAACCCTACCTAACCTACCTAACCTAACCTAACCTAACCATACCTAACCTAACCTAATCTAACCTAACCTAACTAACCTAACCAACCATACCTAACCTAACCCAACCTAACCTAACCCATACTAATCAACCTAACAACCCAACCTAACCTAACCCTTACCTAATCAACCTAACCTAACCATACCTAACCTAACCTAACCTAACCTAACCTAACCCATACCTAAACCTAACCATACCTAACCTAACCTAACCTAAACCATAACCTAACCTAACCCATACTAACCTAACCTAACCCATAACCCTAACCTAACCAAACTAACCTAACCATAACTAACCTAACCTAACCTAACCCATAACTAACCTAACCTAACCTAACCTAACCCATAACTAACCTAACCTAACCTAACCTAACCTAACCCATACCTAACCTAACCTATACCTAACTTAACCTAACCTAACCTAACCTAACCTAACATATACCTAACCTAACCTTTCCCTAAAAAAAAAAAAAAAAAAACCTAACCTTTATCTACCTAAAAAAAAAAAAAAAAATTGCGACAGAAATGGTTAGCAGATTCATTCAAACACATAAAAACACACCAGAAAAACATAAGGCACATCAGAAAATCGTTGGTTGGGTGAAACTATAAATTATCCGATCGACCACGTCCTCGTCAGTACTCGTTAAGCCCCGTCCACACTACCACTCACCACCGTCGGCGCTTGCCGTCGAACAGTGTTCGTCACTCAAAAGTGGCAGTGTGGACACGATGCCGACGAGCAAAATGTAACCGTCGGCGCTGCCCGCCAACATTCAGCAGGTTTAATATTGGGCGGGCATGCCCGTCACTCACGGGTCAGCGCCAAACACATGCTTCAAGTTATCGGCAGTTTTCACTATCTAGATATTTTTGCATTGCTATGTACCGTATACCATCAGAACCAAGAAAGTCAGCTGATTACGAGTATGTGATCAAAAATTAAATGGGAGAAATGGTCGGGAAATTGCAGCGAGTTGAAGACAAAAAAGTGAGAAAAATGTTTATACACGATTTCTTTTTGCTATATTTTTTAGAATACACAAAAAGGTTTTCGTATATTTTTCTTGCTTTTGATATGCAGAAATGTGTCATGAAGATGATAGTTGGGTCAGTTTTTCTAAACCTCCTGTGGTTATTTCATAATCTCGAGTGAGAGTACACGATATGCAGAAAACATGACTCTCACTTTGAAATCAGGAAGCGCGCTGACCGCCGAACAAAACCGTTCGTGTGGACACAACCCTGGCAACGGCGCTTCCCGTCGGCAAGCACCGACGGCAAGCACCGACGGTGGTGAGTGGTAGTGTGGACGGGGCTTTAGAGGATCCTCGAGAACTGCAGGGTTTACCGGAGTGCTGAGTTCTTTGCTGCTGATCAAAGACTTGTTGTTGCTACACTTAAGCTTCATGTCAAGTCCAGAAGAATCTCAAGATATCCATGCATATCATATTCAAGATACGCCTTATGTTTTTCTGGTGTGTTTTTATGTGTTTTGAATGAATCTGCTAACCGTTTCTGTCGTCTTAATCCATACTGTGTTTCATCTTGAGAAGCTAAAGGACTTGACATGTGAGTGTTTGGAATGAACTCAGTCGTCAGGTGGTCAGTGCGGAGTCATTAGGGATCTTTAACCCCTTCACGCCCAGATCTTTCCTTTGCTATAAAAAATTGTCTGTTGTCGAGCTATAAAATGAGGAAAAGTCACTGAATATACCAAATTAGTTAATGGACAAGGATACTAAACAGGTCATAGCTATAAAATATTGCTTATAGTCACTACAAATCGTCTAATGGTACCCAAATTACAATGGAAATTACGTTCTGGGTCTCAAGGGGTTAAAACATTCATAGACCAAAAATAAATCATGTACTGCTAAATATACCAAAATATATATCAAAAAATGTAAATAAAAATATGAAAAAACAAACACATGTTAAATTGTCTTCTCTTCAAGTGTAGTTAACAAATTGTGAAATAAGATAAATTGTATATAGAAAAAATAACACGCAACATATATATATATAAATACTTTTGGCTTCAGTTATTAAAAAAAAGACAAAAAGTAAATAAATAAATAAATGAAAAACTGGTGAAAAAAGTGAATCAAATTTTGTTCACTGAGACAAAATAAAAATAAAGAAAGAATAGAAATAAATATAAGAAAAAAAAATCATGAGAGAGAGAATGAAGGAAAGTATAAGAGAGAGAGAGAGAGAAGAGAGAGAGAGAGAGGAGAGAGAGAGAGAGAGAGAGAGAGATGCAGAGAGAGAGATGAGAGAGGAGAGAGAGAGATGGAGAGAGAGAGAGGAGAGAGAAGAGAGAGAGAGAGAAGGAAAGTAAAATGAGGAGAAAAAGAGATAGATAGATAGAGAGAGAGAGAGAGATAGAGAGAGAGAGAGAGAGAGAGAGAGAGAGAAGAGAGAGAGAGAGAGAGAGAGACAGGGGAGAGAGAGAGAACGAGAGAGAAGGTAGGAGATGAGAAGAGAGAGAGAGAGAGGGGGGGGGACACCCTACAGATCAGAAAGTAAGAATGAGTGAGAGGAGAGAGAGAGAGAGAGAAGAGAGAGAGAGAGGAGAGAGAGAGAGAGGGGGGGGGACACATACAGTCAGAAAGTAAGAATGAGAGACGAGAGGAGAGAGACGAAAGAGAGAGAGACGAAAGAGAGAGAGATGAGAGAGAGAGAGATAGAGAGAGCGAGGGGGGAGAGAGAGAGAGATGAGAGAGACGATGAGAGAGAGAGAGAGAAGAGAGAGAGAGACACTTGATAGTTTATTGGCCTTGGTGTAATACGATAGTGTTCATAATCAATCCTACAGTCGTATAAGCCACGGTCCATTAAGCCCAAGCTTATGGACCTCATGGCGTGCTGTTTTTGTTGTCTTTCGTGGACTAAGGTGGACTATGATATGCATTGGACTTACCAACATAATTCTAAGTAGGAGAAGTGATAACAATACCCGTAATAATAATATAATAAAATAATAATAATAATAATAATAAATAATAATATAATAATAATAATAATATAATAATAAATAATAATCTATAAAATATAAGCGAAAGTGGTGTCTGTCGTCTGTCTGTCTGTCTGTCTGTCTGTCTGGTCTGTGTGTCTGTGTGGTGTGGTGTGGTGTGGTATAGGTTCCGCCCCCCGTGGCGCAAACACCTCATATGGCAATTTTGGAATCAGGTTGACCAGGGGAAGGTCATAAGCCCACTATGAGATGATCCGATCCTTTTTTTTTTTTTTTTTTTAGCAGCTATTAGCGAGAATTGTGAAAACAAAGTGGGTTGAGAGAATTGAGTAAGCCTTGATGTAGGGTGATGGGTAATGGGTGAGTGAATGGATGGGGTGATGGGTAATGGGTGTGAGGTGATGGGTGAGTGAATGGGTGGGGGGTGATGGGTTGGGGGTGATGGTGATGGGTGAGGGAATAGGTGGGGGGTGATGGGTAATGGGTGAGTGAATGGGTGTGTGTGAGGGTATGAATGGAATGGGGTGGGATGGTAATGGGTGAGTAGGAATGGGGGGGGTGATGGTAATGGGGAGTGAATGGGTGGGGGTGATGGGTAATTGG
>JACEEZ010025859.1:0-61437 GCA_016584305.1 Chionoecetes opilio | reverse complement strand
AAGTAGGGGGGAAAAGGGGGGAAAAAAAAATTTTTTTAAAGTCCTTCCCTTTGGATCCCCTTTCCCAGTTTTGGGCCCTGATCCTTTCACGCATGGGAGGGCATTAAAAGGCCACAGAATTGCTTAGTATTCCTGGTTTTACAAGACTTGACCAATCGCATGGGGGGCTCAATAGGGTTTAAAAATACTAAACAGGAAGTCCGAAGATACGAGCAGTTAGGTTCCACCTGGATACTCTTTAAAGCGAAATCTCGTATATCGAAATACTAACTAATGGTAAAATATAGGTTTGGTTCCGGGATCCATCAGACATGTTTTTCAAGCTAAAATAAACTATACCAACACAACATTCACACAGGGGGTCTATATTACCCACAATGTACTACTATTCTGTAGTGAACGCGGGGGAAAGGCTAGTTAACACAGGTACCGGGTAACAGGTACACGTAAGACTCCTGTTAAAGAAAAAAAAGCACGCTATACAATATGTACACCGTGGTCACACCCAGCACCCACACCACACCACCAACAAAACACAGTGAATTAAAGATGTGACAGACGGTAGGAAGAGCACAATAAGTTATACATAAGCTTTAATTTAAACCAGAATCACTAAATGCTCACAAAGCCAATACAACAAAAAAAACGTGTACTGTAGGGGACCCCGCGTGATACAAGAGGTTAGGGTAGTGTAAGGGACAAGGGAGGTGGTGCGCAGACCTTTTCCCACTGCCAAACAAACTGTTCTGCGTTTTTCTGAATCATTGTAATCCATCATAAGCCCAAAATGCATACGTGGTTAGGGCGCCATTTTGAACTTGGGAAATTTTTTACTACCCAGGTTTGAAGTGAAAGCTTTGGGATTTTCGATTCGGATATTGAAATGAACCAAATTACTCAGCTCGTATCATTGATTTCTCGTTACCGAATGCTGATAACGGGACCTCCTGTACTAATACTGAAAATCAAATACTATATTGATTGAAGTAATGTTATTCTAGCAATGCCTATCATATTCTTGTCTTCTAGTAGTTTTGTCAAATTGTGATTTTTTAAGAAAAAATCTAAAAGTATCATGTCTTGTGAATGGGCTGAAAAGGGTTTTTTAATCATGAAACTGAAAACTGACTAATCGGTTAGCATGTCCGAAAACTGTAGGAACAAATTTCAAGCAAAGAAGTGGATGGCACAGAGAAGATGGAAGAGCGGGCGGGAAAACTCCAAAAATTCGAACTTCAGTTTGATTATGGAAAGATGGAAAGTTGTTGAAAAATTTTGAACTTGGCTGAAACCGGTCGAATTATCCGAAGTTCAAATTAGAGAGGGTTTACTGTACGATGGTAGTTTCAGCTTTTACATAAAGAGCAATTTTAAAAAGAGAAAATGAAGGATTTGTATGAATATGTATCGTGACGAGAGACGAGCGAGAGGGAGGCAGGGGGGAAGGGTGCGCTGTTCCGTCGCCATCCTCTCCCCCCCCTGCCCATCAGTACAGCGAGCGTAGTTGCAAATGTCATTTGAATGTACTTCATTGTTTTTAAAATATTAGCTTGAAGTCATTCATATTCATTATTAAACAAAGAGGAAATAAAATGTGTTTTAAAACACTGAGTGAAGTAACGGTGGGAGGAAAAAATCAGCTGGTATGTATAGGGAGGAATCAGCTGGTTTGGTATATGGGAGTCTTGTTTAGGAACTACACCTGCCTCATTACAGTAACGGTGATTACCACTTTCACTTTCACCAGCCGGCCTGGCTTCAAGTACAGTCGACCTCGATTAATGGATTAAAAGGGGGGAGAAGTGGTCCGTTAAAGCGATTGTCCGTTAGTGCGAGGGTATTTTCCCACGGGTGTGAAAATATAGGAAAAACACAAGAAAAATTGTGAAATAAATGAGAAATAATCACAAACACAACCAGACCGTGTAGCTATGTTGGGAGGTTAAGGGGACCGCCCACCCTAAATCTTGTTTACAGAGGATCTTGCTGTAAATTTGATGAGTTATTTAGGGCTACGTAAGGACTTCAAAACATATGTTTCATTTAGATCTGGCCAATAGTTTATTGCAAAATATAAAAAATGTAAAAATGAGAGGCTAATTGACATAAACTAAAAACTCACCATAGTTTTCTTCCGTTTTTTATCCAGCTATTCATTGATGCCTCAAATGTACAGATGGATAAAAAACTGATGAAGGAGTAGCAAATTGTATAAGAATAACTTTCATTTTCAGATACGAGCCCTAAGTATTTTTTTTAAATTTGACTAAGGCCTCTTTCACACGACGCGGGTGTAGGCCCGCGTCGTGTCGAAACGAAACGAAACGAGTCGTGTCGAAGCGGGTGCGTCCGCGTTTCTTTTCAGAGGCACGGGTGTAAACCACCCGCCTACTGCGCGCCACACACAGTTTGTGTTGTGCACGCATTGATTAGGACCATGATCGCCTCGTCTCCTTTACCTATTACATTTACACAAGAAGAGGAGACATAGGCGTAAATTATGGATTCATTCCTTGATTGCAGAAAGGATATTAACTGCTCTGTGGCATCCATATTAAGTACAAAGGGACAGTCACGCACAACCAGTCACGTTGAAATCCAATCGGCTACTGAATGAGTTTCCTATGGAGAAATGCGCGTGTCGCAGGGCTGCCCGCGACGTGTGAAGACACGCATCAAACACTGTACCCTATGCATCAACGTGCGGAGGGGGGCCCACGGGCGACCCAATGCAGCGCAGGCGCCCCGTGCTGCATTTCACCCACGCACGGGCGTTGCCCGCAGCCGGGCGACGCCCGTGCCGTGTGAAAGGTTATATTGAAAACATCAGTAATTAGCTTAAGCGGGTCCGCGCTTAAGCGTGGACGCGGGCATCGCCCGCGCCGTGTGAAAGAGGCCTAAGTGTTACGTCAGTAAACCCTATAAGGGTTTTGTCTTGGTTCCATTTTACTTTTGAGGCTATTATGAATGTTTGTAGTAACTCATGCACACCTGGTCCCCTCCTGCAGGGCAGCATATTAGTCACTCATGGTAAGGGCATAATATAAAATATGTAAAATAAGAGGAAAATTAGGCTGATTTGAATTGCTTTCAACTCGTAGGATTATTGGTGGATTTCTTAGATTTTATAACCATTAACTCTTCTACTTATGACGAAAGACTATGTGGTGTGGTTTTTCTTTATCTTTTTTTATCACAGAGAAATAAAATTTTGGAAAGTGTTGAAAAATTCCCCCAAAAAGAATGTTTGTAGTAACTCATGCACACTGGTCCCTCCGCAGGGCAGCATATTAGTCACTCATGTAAGGGCATAATATAAAATTGTAAATAAGAGGAAAATAGGCTGATTTGAATTGCTTCAACTCGTAGGATTATTGGTGGATTCTTAGATTTTATAACCATAACTCTTCTACTTATGACGAAAGACTATGTGGTGTGGTTTTTCTTATCTTTTTTTATCACAGAGAAAAAAATTTGGAAAGTGTTGAAAAATTTCCCCCAAAAAAGGTTTGAAACACTAGTGCCATGTCCTAATTGAAAAAAAAAAAAAAAAAAAATCCATTATAGTTTTCTTCGTTTTTATCCAACTATCCATTGATACCTCAAAGTAAAGATCGGATAAAAATGATGAAGGAGTGGGAAATTGTATAGAATAATTTACATTTTTCAGAAATGATTCTTTTTTTTTTTTAGTTTGATAAGTGTTACGTCAGTAAACCTGTAAGGGTTTTGTATAGGTTCCATTTTACTTTTGAGGCTACAAAAAGCATTAAAATGATATTTCACGTCAAAACAGAACGAGGCGTGGCGCTGCGTGGTGAGGGGGACGGGTGGGGGAGATTAACCCCTTTTATATACTTTTATGGGAAAAAAACTATATATAGTGTTTTGCCCAAAGGCCACGGCTCCCATTATATATTTAAAGGTTTTCGAAAATTTTTTTATGAATTTTTCGATTATTCGGGGGGGGCGGCCCCCAAAAACAGTGACTGGCACTACATGCTGGATTTGGTACGCTCCTACACGTGTGAAATAAATGAGAAAAATCACAAACACAACCATACGTGTAGCTATGTTGGGGGGTAACAGGACCCGCGTACACGGGGGTTTGGGATCTCGCCACAACTGTTCGGGACTGGTATTGGAGAGGTAGTAAAATATCCAGGCCGCTCATTTCGCTTGGCTGCTAGAAAAAAAGGGGGGTCCCGTTATAGAGCATTCGATATAGAGAAACCGATATAGAGATATGAAATTTTGGGTCTATTTTCAATAAGAGATCGAAAATCCCAAAGCTAGACATTCAAACTGAGGTGAGTAAAATTACCAAGTTATTTACTAAAGTAAATTACAGTTATTTCAAAAATTACAAGTTATTTACTAAAACTATAAAGTCATTTACTGACTATATGATTTTACCTAAGGTGCACGATATAATATCAATCTGAAAATATGATAATTCTGGTGGCTCGGTACGACCAGAGCTGGGCACTAAATAGATTGAATGTATTTAAATACTAAATACATGGGAGAAATGTATTTAAATACTAAATACTAAATAAACTTTACGAATGTTTTTAAATACTAAATACATTTGTAAATACATTTTAAATACACACAAATTTTAACATGTCCGAAAAATGAATTTCCTTAGGATTTAAACAATAGAACATAAGAACATAAGAAAATAAGGAAGCTACAAGAGGTCGTGAGGCCTACATGTGGTAGTTCCTGTTACCTAACACTACCTACATCCACCTTTCATCCCTATCCATGAACCTATCCAGCCCCTCTTTAAAGCTCCCTAATGACTCCGCATTAACTATCTGTCTACTGAGTCCATTCCAGTCATTCCCCACCCTATTTGTGAACCAGTTTTTCCCTATTTCTTTTTTAAATCTACGCTTTTCCAGCTTGAATCCGTTACTTCTTGTTCTACCCTGGTTAATAGCCATAAGAACTTTTCCTACCTCTCTTTTATTAAATCCCTTTATCCACTTAAAAACTTCTATCAGATCGCCCATTACTCTGCGTCTCTCGAGTGAGTGTAACTATTATAGCTCTAATCTCTTCTCATAACTAAAGTTACGCATCACTTAAATAATTTTGGTCATCCTTCTCTGCACTGATTCTAACAAGGCTATATCCATCCTGTAATATGGAGACCAAAACTGAACTGCATAGTCTAGGTGAGATCTGACTAGAGCCAGATAAAGCTTTAGAATAACTTCCGCACTTCTACTTTTAACACTTCTGGTAATGAATCCTAACACTCTATTAGCTCTATTTCTAGCCTCAATACATTGTTTCCTAGGTCGGAGGTCTGGGCTCACCCTTACTCCAAGATCTTTTTCACCTTCTGATCTTTTCAGCGATACATTGCGTATGGTGTATCTATTACCAGGGTTTTTTCTACCAACATTCAGAGAAAGAATATATTTTAATTTAAATACATTTAATTTAAAAATCTAAATACTTTTTAATCAGTTAATTTGGCCATAAACCCGCCCAACTATCTGGCAACCCTGATGTTACAGTGAACCAGTTTTTCCACTGGCAAGGAAATGTCCTGATTTCAAGGAAATTTAGTCCTGAGAAGGAAATTTCTAAGGAAACCCAAGATCTAAGGAAATAAAAAAATCTAAGGATACATTACGTATGGTGTCTATCTATTACCAGGGTTTTTTCTATGAATGTTGGTAGAAAAAACCCTGGTAATAGATAGACACCATACGTAATGTATCCTTAGATTTTTTTATTTCCTTAGATCTTGGGTTTCCTTAGAAATTTCCTTCTCAGGACTAAATTTCCTTGAAATCAGGACATTTCCTTGCCAGTGGAAAAACTGGTTCACTGTAACAGCAGGGTTGCCAGATAGTTGGGCGGGTTTATGGCCAAATTAACTGTTAAAAAAGTATTTAATTTTTAAATTAAATGTATTTAAATACTCATAAAAGTATTTAAATACATGACAACCAATGTATTTATAAATACATTTCTAAATACACACAAACCTCGATTTCCCGGATATCGGATTTGCCGGACAAAATCCGAGGTCCGGGGATATGTCAGTCTCGGACAATATACATATATATTATATATATATTTTTTTTTTTTTTTTTTTTTCCCGTTGAAATGCCTGGTCCTGTTCGTAAATTGACCAAGTTGTCCGGCGATCCGAGCGTCTCCTGTCACCCCTGGTCAGTGTCCGCGCCTCCCGCCAGGTGGCAGCATGTTCAGCGGACGTATTGTTTACATTTGGGCACAAGGCATTCACGGTTCACCTGCACAACCTCCATCAGTCACCTGACTCCCACTGCCCCTGGTGCAAGAACATTTCTGTGACTATTGAACACTTTCTGCTGCCTCCCGCCAGGTGGCAACATGCTCAGCGGTCGTATTGTTTACATTTGGGCACACGACACTCACTGTTCACCTGCACTGCCTCCGTTAGTCCCCTGACCCCCACTGCCCCTGCTGCAGGAACGTCTCTTAAGACTATTGAACACTTTCTGCTGCCTCCCGCCAGGTGGCTGCATGCTCAGCGGACATAAAAGTCCGCGGCGGGGTAGTTGATATTGTCGGTTGCCGGAGTAAATACTAGAGTAGGATAAACATCCGGGGGTGGGTAATGGCATCGTATTTTTTTTTTTTTTTTTTTTATACTTGCGATTCCCGGACTTTTGCGGTTCCCGGACCAGTGCTCCCCCCTATTAGTCCGGGAAATCGAGGTTTGTGTGTACACAAATGTATTTAAATACAATTGTATTTAAATACTGCCCAGCTCTGGGTACGACAATGTGGCCTACAAAAATTCACATCCCTGGACGATGTACAATGATTCAGATGCGCAGAGACGAGTTTGTGGGCAGTGGAAGAGGTCTGCGCACCCCTCCCTTGTCCCTTACCTACCCTACCCTCTCGAGTCTATTGTATCACGCGGCAGCACCGAGGATCTTTCCTCTTCCCCAAGTGATCAAGGGGAGGAGGAAGAACTCTAACCCAGTCATCCCTGCAAACGCAGTCACCACTGTTTTCTCTCGAGCCTCGGAGAGAGAAAACAGGGACTCTCAGCTGGCTACGTGCCAGCTTCCTGTCTCCCCACACAACATTACCACTTTTGAGTGTTATGCATGTTTTATGTTTAATTAATGTGCAGTTATGTTATTTTGTGTGCTATTTCCTCTTTCAGAATGCTTTTTCTACAGAATAGGTAGTACAGTGTGGGTAATATAGACGCTGTGTTTTTGTTGTGTTTGCTATAGTTTATTTTAGCTTGAAAAACATGTCTTTTTTTTTTTAATTGATGGGGTACTGGAACCAAAACCATATTTTACCATTAGTTATGTGTTTCGTTATACGAGATTTCGCTTTACGAGTATGCCAGGTGGAACCTAACTGCTCGTATCTTCGGGACCTCCCTGTAGCATTATTCTAGGTGAATGTAGACATATACCGTATTTTACGGCTTATAAGACGCATTTTTTTTCCAATAAAATACCCTGAAAAACATGCATGTGTCTTCAAAGACGAATGTTGTAGGAGGTTAGCTTAGGTAGCTATTCAATTCAGCCTCTTAAATGATGTAACCTCAGTACATACCTGTTAAGAGTATTTAGAATACCATAAGACATTAAAATCAACTACCAATCTGTCCTCACGCTGCGATGTTTACACGATACTGGCGGGGAGCCTTTCCGCCCCGGCAGATTGCCGCCAATAGCCATTGCGTGTATAAGGAACTTTCTTTGTTACATTAGATGAAAATTTGTATACATGTACATTAGGGCGTCCCAGGCTTGTATTAGTAGAAAATCAAATAATGACAAGTCCAGCACATGCTGCTCTGGTTCCTTGTCAAATGAAAGTGATTCCACCAAATTTTCGTGAAAATTGGGCAATATATAATGGTCGCGCAAAACGAACGTTTTGATAGCTCCTCTAAGATTCGACCCATTATCTGCATTCTGATCACTCTATCGTGTTCAGAAGAGCCTAGGTACAGGGAAACGAATGTGAAATATCTGTTATGTTTATTTAGTTATTTATTCCTACTCCAACACCTTCTTCTTGAGTTCCGCCTTCGTTTTTTCAGGGACAGCTTTCGTGTGGAGGCGGGCAAGCTTCAAGAGGAGCTGGGTTTGCCGTTCGTCCTTCGTCCGGTTGCCGAGGAAGCGTTGAATGAGGGCGCTATTCCTCGTTCTGTGAGGTCGTTCGTGACCTTCAGGACACCAGCCCGCTTCTTCACGCACTTGAAACACGAATCCGTGTTCCATGTTTCAGGACTCAGCTCAAGGAAGGTCGGTTGCTGGCCTCTTAGTAGACTTTTCAAGACCTGCATCGACCGCACTGAGCAGAAGGCGGAAAGCGGCCTGTTGAGATTGATTGGTGTCTTCGACTCGGGGCGCCGTGGATTCTTGGTCGTCGAAGGACGCTTCGTCCCCTCTACCATCTCCGCCTTCTGCTCCGGGCTGATGCGGTCATCGAAGAAGGCCAGTCCGATCAGGTTCTCGGAAAGGTACCAGAGATGGCGCCGCATGGCACGTTCCGCGACCGACGCAACCCCATCGTCGCAGATCCTCTTCACGTCAGTGATGGAGTCCAGGTCGTTCTTGGTTGCGTAGGACGGAATCATTGCCTTATTCCAGTATTTCGCATAGACCATGGTCACAAAGAACGCAACTCGACGGATCCCCGCCAACTCCCGCCTGCTCATCTCCAGCTGGTCATGCAAGAGCATGATCTTCACGGCGTAGATGGCCTTGGCCATCCATCTGGCCATGTGGTAAGCACCAGGAGCACGGAAGGATGTAGGGACTCCTCCTCCGAGGTACGCCACGCTGAGCAGGATGATCTCTTTGTAGTCTTCGCGTGGATGATTCCCACAGTCAAGCAGACGTTTCAAGTGACCAAGCATCTCAAGGCAGTGAGCTTTTTCGTCGGATGACAGAGCGGTCGGTGTCAGGGCTGTGGTCGGCTCTGGTCAACGATAGGCCAACGATTCTGGAGCCTCTTGAAAAGGGCGATGTTAGGGCCAGATGATGGACCCATGCAAGCCTCGAAGACATCCTTTAGAACAACTTTCAGGATGTGGTGGCGGCATGCCAACCACACCAGGGGCTTCTCCAGTGCACGTTCAATCCTGATACACGCTCCTTGAACCATCCCCGTGTTGGCCGCTGTCGTGTCGAATGCCATTCCAATGATGTTGCCCTCCAAGCTGCTTTCCCGCACCAGCTTCAAGACGGTTTCCGCAACAGCTTGTCCTGTCCCGTCTGCAGACACAGGAACACCCAGAAGTTCCTCCGTATCTTCCCCGGACACCAAGACGGCCACCCTCTCCTCCAATGACCTTCCGTCCGCTAGACTGGGTAACAACTTGCCGTCCCAATGCAGGACCAAAGGGACTTCAGGCTTGAAGAAGAGAGACATGGCAATCTCTTCGCGGTTCTTGACTCTGGCCCGGTGGATCGACGAACGGGACACAGTGATATGTCCGATGTCGTGGCCGAGGCTCATTGCAGCAGCGGCGTAGGAGGATGTCGCAGCACGGATGGACAGATTGTCGCGCTCCCAGGCAAGGGTCAGCTCCTTGGGGAGCTTATTCTCCTTAGGAGGTCGACGGCGTGGACATTTAGCTGGTGTTGGAGCTTTGAAGTCGTCGTCCTCGGTTTCTTCGTTGGACGATGAGGATGTAGTAAAAGACTCCATAGCCACGTCACGATCAAGAGTGGATGACGAAGCAGCCGCGTCCTTCTTCTTCTTCTCCTCCATCCTTTGTCTCTTACGTCGCTTCTCCTCAGTCGCTCGCTTCAGCTTCTCGTCCACGCCAGCCATCGAGCAGCTCTGCCGGTCCTCCCTCTGAGCCTCCAAGAATGCCTTGTCTTCCTCGGGGATCTTCGCTTCCATTGCCTTGGAATGCGCGATGTCGAACATGTCTTCGAGGCTGTCTCTGAAGATGCATCTCTTCATTTCTTCCGTGACTTGGATTTCGCCAAGGCGCCGTACTCCTCGTACAGTTTGAGGATCTTCTTCTTCACCCACGACACATCCGACGTCAGAATGTTCGCACGTCGCCACACTTCCAAGACCTTCTCAGCGGTAGAAGCTGCTGCAGCAAAAAGAACCTCCTTCTGGATCTTGTGGTGGAACAAAAACACCTGGAGAACCTCGCCTCTCAACGGAAGACGATTCCCCGGAATGACGATGTTGGGGACTTCTCCAGTAGCCATACCACGTCCGTAGATCGTCTTTCACACGCCATCCCGTTAGGCCTGGGAACACAAAAGAGACCAGAATAGTTTTTTTATTTTACATCGATAAATACATACATAGGCATTAGCTACATTGTTTATAGTGATGGAAATACAAGGGATACGGCAGGCACACACTTAAAACGACTAAGTTCACACATTAAGATAGTTGTAATATAGATGTAGTGAGAACAATCCGACACAAAGGACACCACACGCGACAACGACACACGCGACAACTACCTCACTCTCTGAAGCCGAGCAGAAAACTGAACGAAATGCGCGACCAGTAAAAGACGAGAGGAAGCTGAAAGTTTTCCTGTTTGAACTTGTCACAACAGGGAACAAGGGCAACATGTGCTGGAGTATGTCCGATACACGTCGGTTTCTTGGGACACCCTAATGTACATGCAGCCACCAAAAATACTACACACATACAGGAAAAATCAAACAATACATGGTGAGGCACAGGAGGCAGGCAACGTAGTGAGCACGGAAGGGCGTGAGAGGTGTTTGTTTACACTCAGGATGACAAAGCCAGACTCAGCTGATCGGCACATCAGGCAGGCACACAGCTGCACACCGCCGCGGTAGGGTTTTTCACTCCCGCCGTCCGACCTGCGTGTACATGTTCAGCCAGTCAACATGACGATTTACTTATACTATCGCATACAAACTAAAAAATAAAAAGGGCTGATGAGCAGTTTCACACCACTGGGTTACAGGCAGTGGATGCCGATCCTCCCATTGACGAAACCGCACCCACTCTTGACGAAGTCAGAGAGGCTGTAGCAAAGTTGAGGGGTGGAAAGGCAGCTAGTGTTTGTAATATCAGTGCGGAGCTCCTCAAAGCTGGGGGTGAGGCCATGATCCGCGGGTTGCATGCTGTCCTGACTGCCGTGTGGCAATCAGGTACCATTCCTCCTGACTGGAAAAGGGGGCTGGTCGTCCCTATCTGGTAAGGGAAAGGGGACCGTCAGGACTGCAACAATTACCGTGGTATTACACTGCTCAGCGTATCAGGCAAGGTGCTTGCCCATCTATTGCTGACACGAATTCGCAGTCATCTGGTGAAGCATCAGAGACCTCAGCAGTCTGGGTTCACGCCTGGTAAGTCAACAACGGACCGTATCCTAGCGCTTCGTGTCCTGGTGGAACGCCGACGTGAGTTTCGACAGGGGATGCTTGCAGCCTATGTTGATCTCAAGAAGGCGTTTGACTCAGTGCATCGTGAGTCACTTTGGGATCTTCTGCGACTTCGCGGGATTCCTGCAGGGACTATTGGTTTGATAACTGGTCTGTATTCTGGGACTGAGAGTGCTGTGAAGTGTGGGGCAGGTATATCCAGCTTCTTTCCTGTGAATACAGGAGTGAGGCAAGGGTGCGTCCTTGCCCCATCACTTTTCAACGCTTGTATGGACTGGGTATTGGACAAGGTGGATCAAAGTGATTGTGGAGCATCCGTCGGCAACACCAAGATCACTGATCTTGTTTTTGCTGATGATGCAGTAATCTTTGCTGAGTCGCTGGGGGTCCTGGTGATGGCTCTCGAGACGCTGCATGAGGAGGCAAAGCCTTTGGGACTTGAGGCCTCCTGGCTCAAGACCAAGGTCCAGGTGTTTGGAGACTTACTAGATGAAGCAGTACAGTCTGTTCATGCGTATGGCGAGGACAGAGATCTTGGAAAGTTTTACATACCTTGGTAGCGCAGTCCATAACGACAGCGGGTCACATCATGAAGCCTTACGGCGGATTGGCATAGCTCACGGTGTTATGGACTCGCTCAGCGGGAGTATTTGGCGTTGTCGGTACCTATGCAGGAGGACAAAGATCCGGATCTTCAAGTCGCTTGTGATCCCTGTCTTACTCTATGGTTGTGAGACATGGACACTAAATAGTGACTTGAAGAGACGAATCAATGCCTTTGGTAATAAGTGTCTTCGCAGAATCATGGGGTACCGCTGGGATGATTACGTGTCAAATCAGCGATTGCACCGTGAGACTGAATCGAGGCCTATTACCTGCATAGTCCGTCAGCGCCAACTTCGGCTATATGGGCATGTGGCACGCTACCCTGAAACCGATCCTTCCCATCGGGTTGTATCTGTAAGAGACAATCCGGCGTGGAGGAGGCCAAGGGGGCGCCCACAAGGCTCGTGGCTAGGGCAAGTTGATGTTTCTTGTCGAGAGCTGCTTGGTATGGGAAAGGAGCCTGCATGGGAACTCGCGCGTGGTGACCCCCGGGAGTGGCGTTGTAGGGTGGGCGAGGCGACGCACCCCCCCGGCGTATGCCCCCAATGATTGATTGATACAAGCTAAAAAATAAAAAGGGCTGATGAGCAGTGCTGAATGAAGATAATGAATAGTGAGTGTGTTCTTGTGTGAAAATGAATGTATATCGGACAAGTTTTTTTTTATTCTTATAAATTTCTATCCAAAATCAGGGTGCATCTTCCAAGATGCAGCGTCTTATAAGCCGTAAAATACGGTAATCACATTTTAATGGCTATTATTCATTCATATGAGTAAAGATATGAAAAATACAAGCAAGGCGCTCATCCACGCCTGGCAGCACGGCCGCGGCAGCAGCATCAGCATCATGAGACATTATAATCACCCCAAAATGAGATAAAAAGGAAGAAAAAGTCTCTCGTAAAATGTTGAGTTATCCCTAAAATGTTGACATTTACTCTCACCGCCTAGCTAGTGTAAGGTAAACAAATGATTACAAGCCAGAAACAGGCTGTGGCCGTTAAAGGTATTGCTTATTATCATGACTATTGCTCATTATTATATATATTATATGGCTGTGATGAGCTGTTCTATACACGTGTCACTATTTAGGTCAATGTAAAAATCACCCTTAAATAAGGGTGATTTAAGGTGTTGAGGTGACGGGGAGTTCTTGCAGCGGCCGACCCCATAACACTAGTCCGGCAGCTTAGTGAATGATGGGGACATGCCGGATAAAAGCACCAAAATTTTTTCGGGTACTCTACAGGCTCCTAGCTATGTTTTTGGAGGGGAGACAAATGATCCCACACTCAGATGGCTATAAGGACGCTTCTTTATTATTTTGACATTTCCGCATGGGGAAAATTTTAGGGTAAATGGGTTTTTTAAAAGAATAGTCTAAGGATAATGTTTATTGGATGAAAGTTATCTTTTTATTATTATTAATAACTCCAGAACAAAATATTCCAATATGGCGTCAAAAAAACATAAATTCAATATTTATTCGACTTTAAACTCCCCTGCCGGACATCGCGAAATGCCATGTATTTTTATTAGCAGAACACGAATTAAAACATACTCCTTGCAATTCAAAATGACAGTGGTTAATCTACTGACGGTGCATTATGAAAAATGTATTCATTAAGCTCATTCACTCTTCCTGTACAGCTGCAGGAATGCCATGTCTTTGTTAAGCACCATTATCACCATGCAGGTATGATTCATAATTGTAATTATGTGTCTACTTCTCACATTTGCAGCTGCACAGTTCGGGGGAAATTTCCAGCTGGCTTTCTTGCATGAACATCTCCCGCCACAACCTGCAGCACTTTTGCAGGCACAACTTCACAATTCACTTACAGCCTTTGCTGCCGCAGGCTGCGAGCTCCAGACAGGAACCCAGGACTTTTGTTTCTGCATCCAGTGCCCAAACCGCAGCCTTCAGCAGTTTGGTGTCTGTTGTTGGGCCTGGTGACAGGTTGTCCAGATGCAGCCTGGTACACTGCACGCTTGGTGTGCTGCCAGGGCCTGTTGAGTTGGGGGAATGTTCTCCATCGTTCTGTTTTTCTGCAGACAGTTCCTTTCTTGCTTCATTCACCGACACCAGAGGGCTGGTCTTGTCATATATAACGACTGTAAAACCCGTTCCAGCATCTGGAACTCCTGGCAATCCCGGTTTGATTTGTGCATGTGGATTTTCCCTACGATGAAGTTTGAAGGCATCTGTGACTTGGGTATAGGCACCCCATGCTTCCCAAACCGACTTTTTCCCCTTTCCAAAGAAAGAAAATTCGTATCACACCCTTGAAGCTGTGGAAAACACTGGTAGCGCCTTGTGGACTTCTCTTGCCCAGAGTACTACATGGCATTGATGTGTAGGAAAAGGAAGTTCTTCCCACTGCCGAAGGCGACCCAGATGTCACCCGATGGATACTTGCTGGCTAGAAAGTGATACTTCCGATGAGGATGAAAAGAACGTCAGTATCCACGGTGCGTACCAAGCATGTGGTGCATCCACTCTCTAGGGCATCTTGTAGATGGACCACAATTCTTGTGTCTGCCTCTTCGTGGTCACATGGCGGCATCGAGTGGTCGTGCCACTGCAGACTACAGAGGCTCCAGATGTTGCAAAGACCTGCTTTCCGTCTGGAAGGTAGTGGATACAATTTTCCCTCTGTAGGAACTGGAAGAGTTCTACCTTGTTTGTGGGGTCACGCAGGAAATGGGGCCAATTCCCTGGGACCTTGGTCTGGCCTGCCCCCTTCCTTCGTACACCTTTCCCCCGTTTCTCTCTGGTTGATTCTTTGATACTGTTGTCCAGGTACCTGTCCCAACACATCTACTCTCATAGAGGTTTCCAGTTGCCTCATGATGTGGGGGAACAAACACTCCCTTGCATAATCGTCAAATGTAGTGATGCCAGTCACTGGGAGGAGGTGTACCACAGCAGCACCATCGAGCACTCTAACATCAATGAGCCAGAGGGTTTTTCTTGCGTCTTCTGGGCCAGAATGTTGGTGAGATCGGACTTTTTCCCCTTGTCGCAGCTTCCCTCTTTCAGCCAAAAAGGAGGGTTGGGTGATTCTCATGCTTATGAGAATAGTGGATGTGGATGTATTCTTATGTAGATCTTAGTGGATGTATTGCATATCGGAAATATTTTTTTTGCCATTAAAGGCGAATCTTGATTTCATCAAGATTTTTCTAAGTGAAAATGACCCGTTATCACAAAAATGGTTCATAGAGGCTTCTGAGAAATTTGGGATCGTTTGTCTCCCCTCTCAAATCATAGCTAGGACCCTGTAGAATGCCTGAACAAAATTTGGTGCTTTTATCCGGCATGCCCCCATCCTCTTGAAATCTGGTCCTTAGCGGCCGGACTACACTAATAATAACTATTTTAAAAAATAAAAACCCCCTCTACCACTAAATCACTAGTAACATAGGCTCTTTCCTTATACATTTTAAATATCGATAGTACACACAAACCTAGCTAGCCCAGGACAGGGCTACTGTGAAATCCGGGTTAACACATTTTACCTTCCACAGGTTTCCCCAGGTACCCATTCATCAACCCCGAATGGAAGATGAACAGCTGGTTGGGCCGGCCGCTGACTGCCCTGGCCCGGATTCGAACCAGGGTCCGCAGATTCGTAGTTAGGCGCGCTAGCCACTACACCATGGAGACGCCTAAGGTGATGGCGTTATTTAAAATTTGCATAATGTGCATATGCGTACAATAAGAACCGATTATACCTTCGAAATAAGAGCAGACTATACCTTCTAGGTTATCTCACTTACTGCCACTTTTTAAATGTGAGCAAACTACTTTGTAGTGTTGTACTTATAGCCTTCAACCACTCTACTTTCATTCCTTTAGCTTCCCTTGACATTATACAGGCTTTCATTACTTTCACCATTCATTCTTCTCACACCTCCAGCATTCCTCAGATTCCCCTATCAGCTGCTCAGATCCTTGCCTCTTCTTGCACTCCACACCCAAGTCTCAATAGCATCTCTTGTCTTTCTTTGTAACCGTCATGCCTACACCTTCCTTGTATCAATATTCATAATCTCTTGATTTTACTCCTCGCACCCCGAATTTCACATTCCTTGGACATACAACTTTTACTCTATATAAACTCTCAAAATCTCGATTTTCACTTTTACTCCTTTCAAAACCATCACTTTTTTTGTTCAACCTTCCCCCTGAGTTTCCCGTCTTCTGCACACCACACTATCACACATTTACTTTTTTCTGTCGGTCATTCTCATTTCCCTGCAACTAAAACTATATCATCTGCAGAAAGAATTGTATTCAATGGCCCTTTAACATAAATGTTTACTTTGAAATCACTGACTGCTTTAACCTATCTTATATTATGCAAGGGGATAGAGTAGGATGAGGGAGGAAAGGAAAGTGTTTTGGATCATAGCACTCATCTATGTGGTGTTCTTAACTTTCCACTGTAGTATCTCTTTGATAGTTCATATATAAATGTGATAGAATTCTAAGGGGCTGCTCTCCTTAATTGGGCTAGACAAGCTATTCACCCGTGACAAGATATATACACACAACCAAAAAAAAGGAAAAAAAAAGTGTTCTTGTATGAAATATTGCTTAGGAAAATCGTGATTTCAATGGTGGATCCATCTACATGCATGAAAGAAAAAATGAAATACTCACCAAACATGGGGCAGGAACCCGAACAGTGCCAGGCCAGTTATAGTAGAGATGGGTCATTTTGTAGGTCAGTTTCTGCATGTGGTCTACCTTTCAAGTTACTTCCATCCCTCACTACAATGTAGTGCGTTGGTGAAACGTCCCCTGAAACTCATATGTTTTACTTTTCTCTGTAGAAACAGCATCTACATTTATAAGTACACACTGTGTGGATTTCACGTGTATTAAAATGGATTGACTTCCCAAAAAAATTTTGGAATGGTGTCGTTTCTTTCCCTAACCAGTACTCAACAACAGCTTCTAACATACTGAACAATGAGGCTTGCATGGCAAAACTATAAGGTCTTCATGCTGCTCTATCATTATTATGAACATTTTATTTTATTTTATTATCTCAAAGGACTACTCAAGTGCAGAAAAAGAGGTACCAAAAGTCAGCAAGCTACCAGTCACTATAAAGACAGAAAGGGAGATTGTAGTAAGAAGATTGGGCCAATTTTTAGTTGTGGGGGGTGTCTTGACACCCCCTTTTTTTGAAAAATTTATTTGTGGTAAAATGCAAAAAAGAGAAAGAGAAAGAGAGTTCCAGAGTTTCCCAATGAAAGGGATGAAAGAGTGGAAGATACTGGTTAACTCTTGCATTAGTAAGAGGGACAGAATAGGAATGAGAATGAGTAGGAAAGTCTTGTGCAGCGAGGCCACTGGAGGGGAGGAGGCATGCAGTTAGCAAGTTCAGAGGAGCAGCCGAGCATGTAAATAACGGTAGGAGAGGGCAGGAAAAAAAAAACATTGCGGCGGTGATTTAAAGATTGAAGACAGTCAGTCAGAGGAGGGAGTTGATGAGACGAAAAGCTTTTGACTATCCTGCTACGGAGAGGTGTATGAGGGGAAATCCTCCCCAAACATGAGAGATATACTCCATACATGGGCGGATAAGGCCCCTGTACAGAACAAGCAGCTGGGAGGGAGAAAAAAAAGAACGCAGATGCCACAGGACACATAACTTCTTAGAAGCTGATTTAGCAAGAGATATGTGAAGTTTCCAATTGAGTTTTTAGTACAGATAGTCCAAGAAGGTTTATTGTAGATGAGGGAGACAGTTGATTTTTCATTGAAGAGGGGATAGTGTCTGAAAGGTTATGTCGAGTTGATAGGTGAGAAATAGGTTTATGAGGATTAAAACAAAACAAGATTTGCTTTGCCCTATTCAGATATATAGAAAAATCGAAGTTAGGCGCTCTGTGGCATACACCCGTGAATCACTTATCCCTGTTTAATTGGACGTCAGAGAACAATTTGAAAAATGCAGGATAGTCAACAAAGTAGGAGTGGATAGGCATTGAGTTAGACTTGGGTCATTATTGAACAATAGAGAGAGTGGGTTCTGGACAGAACCGAGAAACAAACCCCCATTGAAGACTTAAGAGAAGAACAATGACCATCCCGGAGAGCTGCAAATAGAACAGTTTGGAAGGAAACTGAGAAAGAAGGTGCGAGAAGGATAGAAACTGGAAAGAGGGTAGTTTGGAAATTAAAGATCTGTGCCAGCTCTATCACAAGCTTTTGATAAGTCAAGGGTAGCAGCAAAAGTTTTTACTGAAAACCCCTAAATGGGGGTTAAACCCAAAATTCAGTTAGGAAAGCTAGAAGATCGTAGTAGATTGCCCTTACGGCAACCATACTGACAAGCAGATAAAAGATTGTGAGCAGATAGATGCTTAGAATCTTCTTCCTAACAGGGATGTCAACAAGAAAAGAAAAAAACTCTGAAATAAAATAATAGGGCGACTAACTCATCCGAGGGCAGCGAGGCTGACAGACCGTAGGGGAGGGAACCTCCCAGCTGGGGATTCGGGGGGCGCTGTAAGCCCCCCCGAGATTTTTTGTAAATTTCATGCTCTGAGAAGCTTCTGAGAGGTCCTTGGTTATATCTATAAAATTTCTGGCTCAATTTTTTCTGTTTTTGTGTCCACATTTGTGTATATGTATATATCTCTGGCCATACTATATTGAGTATATACCCTCTGGCCAATCTGGCTTGCCTCCTGCCTGTGGCATCCCTGCATTGAACTCTCCAGGCCTGGAGCCTGCAACTTGACACAGTAGGGCAGTGGGGCCAATCGATACCCGACCCCCGGCCACCAGTTATCTCCCTGGCTGTGACTGCTGTATTCCACCCCCAACATACTGCCCCTGAGCAAAACTTGTAGCAGTGGAGTCAGGAGATATCGGCAGCCTAGTATTAACTTCCCGCTAGGCAGCCAAAAAATGTTTTATGGTCTGTGCTGGATCAGTGGCCAGGGTCAGGTTCGGCTGTGGGCTAGGCAACTATGTACACCCCCCTCCCAATTTTTTAAAAACCCAAATCTACACGATTCACAGAAAATGACCCAGCTGGCAATAAATACTCGAAATCCGCGAATCCGCGAAAATTGACATCCCTGTTTCCTAAGGATAGATCCAATAGCTATAGAAAGGCATGAAAAACAAAGTATAGGCCGGTAGTTTGAAGGATTAGAATGGTCACCCTTCTTAGGAACATGTTGAATGTGAGCAAATTTCCAGCAAGAAGGAAAGCTGGAAATAGATAGAAAATAATTAAAAAGTTTGACCAGGCAGGGTGCAAGCACAAAAGCACAGTTTTTGAAAACAATAGGAGGACTCCTATTGTTTTCAATAAATGTCAGGACAGTAAGTCTTCCGTGGATCAAAGGCCAGAAAGGGCAAAGAAAACATCATTATGAAGAATCTTTTAAAAATAGTCCCTAATAGTCAGAGGGAGGAGGATAAAGCCTTTTTATGAACCAGATTGGAATTAGAGCACAGTTCAGCTATAGAAATAGATGAGAACTGTGGAGCCATCTGGGTGAAACATAGAGGGAAAAGTGAAGAAAGAAATATTAGAGATGCTTTTGGCTCGGTGCCAGACATAAGTCATGAGAGGGGTTTGATACAGAAAGATTTTGAAATTTTCTTTAAAGCAGGTTTTGGCAAGTTGAAGAATAGATGTGGCATGATTACGGGGAGATTTATATAGGGCATGTGTTTCAGGAGATGGATGATTATGGTACTGTCTGCGAGTCTTCTCTCTATCTTAGAAGCACAAGAACAAGTAAAACCAAGATTTACGGACCTTAGGATAAGAGAAAGTGTGTGGAATGCATGCCTCCATGCCAGAGCAATGACCTGCCATGCGCTCTGCACAAAGAAATCGGTCCCTGACAAAAAGCAATAATCATTCCATTGAAAATCTGAGTATTACTGGCTTAGGTTCTCTACTCTCGTCAAGAGTAGGCGGATTTTCAGGTTTCAATGCATTGAAATGTTGTACTCCCCACCCTATATTACCAAGCTACCAATGATATTTATGAAAACTGAGCCTACCATCGTGTTCATAATACATTGTTGCATATCTTGAGCATAAAAAAATTACAGTAAGACTACACTAATTAAGATAATTATTGAAGGAAAGTAAAATAGTGTATAAACATTTTTTCTTGCTTATTTTTTCTTCAACTCGCTGTACCTCCATCAGGGTTTGGTCGCATTAAATTTTCAAGCACTGTTTCAAAATCCCCATACTTTTCCGCTTCCTTTGGTATGTAGCACGTACCAATAAGAAAAAAGGTAGGTGGTCAAAATTGGGTAAGAAAATTAAAACTGTTTCAAACTGGTGCCGTGACGGGTGAACCCCCTGATAGCTCCCCCCTAAACTCATCTCTCCTATATAGGGGCAATGCTCACCGTCACTGTGCCCAGTTTGCAGTAGTATTTTTAAATTTCTTAGTCATTTTGACCACCTACTCTTTTCCTTATTGGTACGTGCTACATACCACAGGAAGCGGAAAAGTATAAGGATTTTGAAACAGTGCTTGAAAATTTAATGCGACCAAACCTGATGGAGGTACAGGAGTTAAGCAAAATAAGCAAGAAAAAATGTTTTTTACACTATTTTACTTTCCTTCAATTATCTTAATATTAGTGTTGTCTTTTCTGTAATTTTTTATGCTCATGATATGCGCAATGTATTATGAACACGATGGTAGCTCAGTTTTAACCTAAATATTATCTGGTAGCTTGGTAATATCGGGTAGGAGTACAACATTTCAATGCATTGAAACCTGAAAATCCGCCTACTCTTGTGATACTCAGTCATGACTTATTTTTACCCTATGGAGTTACGACTAGCGTGTTATTGTTGACCAATCACTGCCTGATTCACTGATGCAAACAAAATAGGCCTATCTTGTGTAAGAGGGTGAGTTAAGCAAAGAAATATGAATATTTTTCTGAGGCAACGCAAGGGTTTTGGGTTGCGGCGAGGCAAGTACCCCACCATCACCCCCCACCCAGTCTATCAGCCAATCAGCGACGTCCTTACAAACTCGGTAGGGAGCGAGGGCAGCTCCCAAGAATCCAGCTTAAGTGAATAGACTATAGTAACCCCCCCCCACCCAATTAGCTAGTAGGTTTCTTTTTTTTTCATATACAATAATTAAGTCTAGGCTAAGTACCAGCAATTTATGCTCTTTAAGTTTATTTTTTTTTAATTGAATATATTATGCAAGACATAGCTGCACCCCCCTCCCCCACTGTCACAATCATAAACACTTCACCATACCCCCCTTTAGGCGTTATGAAATTTTAGAACGGCCCCTTAGCTGAGGTTTTAATGCCAGAAGCATCTCTGCTTAGGTGGGTCCCGAGGCGGGACTTTAGCGATAGCACAGGTTACGGAACTAAGATTGTGATCGAAGGACCCAATGAAGAGAATAGTTAAACAGATAGCTGAAGGTTTAGAGGTTTTGGAAAAAGATCAAAAATGTTGGTTGTGTCTCGAAGACCCGTTAGGGATAAGGGTAGGGTGCTACACCAGCTGATCTAGGTCATGGAGGATGCAAAGTTGAAGGCTTGTGCTTGTTGACCAGGTTTTGGGCCAGTAAAAGAAAATGATAGCCAATAATAGTGGTGAACATTAAAATCCCTAGGAATGGAAATTTTCTGGAAAGGAAATGAGTTAAGATGTGTTCCACTTTATATGTTAAATAGTTGAAGAATTTTACATAGTCCGAGGAGTTAGGTGGGAGATATACAGCACAGATGAATTTAGTAAAAATAGTTAGTAAGAAAATTGAAGTCGAAGCCAGATGGTAGAAAAGTCAGAAGATTCAAGACGGTGGGCAGGAGAGCAAGTGATCCTGTTGCGTACACATACGCACAGCCAGTTTGTTTTGGAAATGAGAATAAAGTAAGAAAGAGGGAACAGAAACGGGAGTGCTGTCAGTGCTCACAGACACCCGGGTTTTGGTGAGGAAAAGAAGATGAGGTTTTAGCGGAGGGGAGGTGATGATGATGATAAGATGAGGTTTCCACAGATTGGAAGTTAAAATCTAAGACTGCAAATGTTGCAGAAGTTTAGGTTGAGAAAGTTAGAGGAAGTATCAAGACACCTCGAGTCTCACCGTTAGATCATCCGACCTGGGGACATTTATAGTCCCCCCCCAGACGAGGAGTTTGAGGCAGGATGTTTTTTAGCCATTATTAATTATTTGGAGTGAAAAGAGTGTATGTGTGTAAGGTGCATGTAAATTTTAGCGTGAGTAGTAAGAGATGTCTTTAGAGTACAGGCTGCAGCTACTCTCTTGTGTATCTGAGACACTATCTACTTGAACTAACAGCTTTTTTGCGGTATTTCAAAAGTTATTTTAATAAAATTGCATTGTTAATATAAGAAACCCTTTGAATGATAGTTAAAATAGGTTTGGGTGACCCTTGAGTGAAATAAGTATTATATCTAAACAAATACAGCCTTCACAAAGTTTTAAATTTCTATATCAAAGCATTCCTTGGCCATGTGACTCCAAAGTGCAGCTATCATATGCTACCCTGTACAGGCATAGCTTACCTGCCTCACTTGTTGAGACACGAGGAAGAAGTCGTACCAGTGGCGGTGAGTGATGGTCTGGTCCACAATGGATCCAGGAGGTGGGTTATTCAAGCCCCTCGGGCCTGCATCACACACACAGTACTATTAAACCTTTGTTTTTACTTTGGGAAAAAACACAACATTTTAAATCCAGCTTTGAAATACAATAGGTACAACTCATATGGTATGGGAAATTTTGATTCTCTAATGAGATAGTGCTTTGAATATCTAGACTGGACTGAAATAGAAAAGTGAACACTGCATAGAAAATTTGGTTTTTTATAAACTGATAAAATAAGGATGAAAAAACTATTCTCATGAGTGGTGAGCTCAACGACCAGAGTCACGCCGGGTGCAAATCTTTCCTGGAAGTGGTGAGCTTGGCTTCATAGTTCGAGTCCGGCTGGGTGCTGATCTTTTTCATCATCGAGTGGCTGCAGTTCACGCACATGTTGTCTCCCATCAACCCTAACTTGAAAGTGAGCATCAGAGGACATCAGGGGATGGCATGAGTAAAAAAAATTCTGTCTGCGCCGCCTTTGCGAGGGCCAACCATTATGGCCCTCATATGGACCCATAGAGGGCTATCCGTCCAAGCCCTCATGGAGATAAAAATGCCTACAGGCACCATAAGCATTAAGAAAAAAGAAAAAAAAAATAACTTGCAATCCATGGGTTTTGAGGGCTTTGTTCGAATTGTGAAACTAACAAATTGCAAAATATATTACAGGAGCTACCACGTGTAGGTCTCACAGACTCTTGTAGCTTCCTAATTTTCCTATGTTCTTAAGTAACATTGCCATTAAAAAAGTGCCTGGCATTCTGGCATATGTATTCCATTTATATTTCTACTCACTCTCAAAGTTCATACAAACGTCTTGTTATGATTTTAATTTACAAAGATGCATAGACATGTAAAGGCACATAAGGTAATATATCATGCATATATACGTGACATATTAAATGTTCAAAAACCTTTTCTGACACAAACTTGTGGTGGAAAATTAAAAACTTTGTGATGTGGTATTCCAAAGCCATGGGGGAGAATCACAGCCCCTTGGTGTTCAGTAACTAGCTTTCATCTTCTAGGAATACATAAAATTCTGCATTTAGATCTTCAGTGAGTCTTCAATCTGAACCAGGTGGTCAACTGCAACTGTTTCCTGGTTGTTTGTTGTGTTGAGCCGGCATGGCTGACATCAGCTGTGTCGAATGTAGGATGTCTCATACACGGATGTTTGGGCTAAGGATGTTTGAGCCATGGGCCACCAACATAGGGACGTTTTGGCCACAGGGGCCACTGAAGTTGGACGTTTTGGTCTTGAAATAATTTTTTTGTTTATGTCCTTTACCTTAATTTTCCTATGTTCTTAAGTAACATTGCCATTAAAAAAGTGCCTTAAATTTAGGTTATATTTTGTAGTTTGTTGATTTTTTGTCTTTTTGCATATATTTTGTACCTACTGCTGAGAGAAGGACAGAGAAGAGAAGCTTCATCTTCATGCATCAACTTCTTCCTCTCGAAGCGTAGGGAGGTGAAGAGTGGGAGGAGGGAGTCTGGTGGGAACTACGGTGCACAGTGGTAAGCGTCAGTTGTGTTTTCGGCATTTCAGCTGCTACTCAACTATGTGAACTGAGCTTGAGGTCATCACATCTAAGTGAGGCGGGCAGAAGATCTGGATGGATGGCTTCACGTAAACTAAGAAGCATGTTGCTAAATCAGTCGATGAGATCATTTGGCGGTGTCTCAAGCAGTCCACACTCATGTGCACTGCTATCCTGAAGATCACCAAGTCTCAGTGAACCGAAAGTTGTGTCAGTCAGTGCATAACCATCTTTCTGATATAGTAGGATGCCAGGTAGAGAAGGTTTGTCAGGCTATGAGAGGAAGACTGCCAGCACCAACATTCAGCCCAACCAGACCTTCACTTTCACTGTTGCAGCACTCCTGGAGGTCAAGGCACGCATGCCTAGGTCTAATTCCTGCATGTGTGTCCTTGGTTGAATCCGGGTTGCGCACCGTCCGAAGGATCCACAGTCTCTCCAAGACCTGGAGATCACCGATGACTGGGCATCCCACCTCCACTATGACAAAGGGTCGGAGGCAGAAGAGCGTATAATCATCTTCACCTCCCCAGTTTTTTTGACCTGCTAGCAGGCCATGAAGACTGGTGCATGGATGGCACGTTTTCAGTAGCTCCAAGACTCTTCACCCAGCTTATTGTTATTTCATATTTTGTCCCGTAGCCAAAATGTCCTAGGTTGGTGCCCCATGGCCCAAACATTTGTGGCCGAAACGTTTGAATATCGCTGTGTCACAGGCAGCAGCAGTGAGACGTAGTATAATCAAGTTCGGTCATTTTCTAAAGATGGCAAGTTATGTCAGCTTGTTGGCTGACATTCAGTCTCTTATTATATGTCTTGCTATCTTCCACAGATTTTTGGAGAAAAACACATTTTTTCCATCCAATTCTGCATTTCACCAAGTAACATCCTTTAGTGCTACGATCTCTCCTAAAATTTTTGATAATTTACAAGTTATAGTCACCTTTCTGAACTTCTTCACTTTTCTGTTCTTACCCCAGCTACATTGTAAATTGTGGGTTGCCTGATGAGTCTCATATGCCAGATATAATCAAACTTGGCAATGCTTGTCCAGCTTGGCCAAGGCTGATGAATTATCTAAATCTGACTGTTTGTGAGACCTGACTTAATTAGGGAGGGGGAAATGGAGGATAGGACTCACATCAACATGCTCTGAAATTTCTTAATAATTTTTTTGCCTGCCAGTTATGATTAACGCCCTTACTTTGAACAATATAAATGTTATGCATAAATAAAAAAGTTAAATTAACAAGTATCTACAAATAGTATTTCTAGGGAATAGGGGAATTCCTCAGCCATTGAAATAGGTTATTTGAGAAGTTTGTAATATGAAGTGAATACATGATAATAAGGTAATAAGGAATGTTTGTTAAGTCTAGTAAAGGAAAGGAATAATTGAACACTCACCATTGCAGTGAAGACCCTTGTATTGAGTCTCTTCTGAACCACAACAAAGGAAAGTTTGGGGTCATACGAGTCAAAATGCATGAAGACTGTTGCCAGCTGGGGAATCTCATGTCCCTCTACTATTTCAATTGTCCTTCACTCACGCCATCACGGTACACAATGATGGAGCGAGGCAATGCATGATGGACCTGGTGAAATAGTGAATTTAAAACAAAAGCATAAGGAAATGCATTTAAAAACAAAATACTATTTGTCTACTCAACAGTATAGGGATAAAAAATCTGATATTTCAATTTCACCCATCAACCTCTTAGCATCACAGTACAGCTGTGACTGTGTACGTAGGGAGCAGCAGGGGTATCTATTGCCTATATTTATGATTTTTTTTCCTACATCACAAGAGACTAGCCAAGGGCAAATACATTTATATATATATACGTTGTTCTTCGAGCAAATGGAACACTTGGACCGCCCGTCCCGGGTAAATTCCAAATCAAAATTCCATCAAATAGGGGGCACCCTAATATATATATGTATAATATATATTATATATATATATATATATATATATAGTATATATATATATATATATATATATATATATATACAGGGAGGTCCCGTTATACGAGCATTCGGTATACGAGAATCCGATGATACGAGATGTGTAAATTAGGGTCTATTTTCAATATACGAGATCGAAAATCCAACTATACGACATTCAAACTGGGGTGAGTAAAATTACCAAGTTCAAATTGTGCGCCCTACCACTCCTGGGCTGGACAAAGGGGATTTGGTTGACCCCAGTGAGGTCACCCCTAGCAAGCAGTGACCTGAAGGGTAATTAAGTATATAGCGCGGCTTGACCTTTAGGGGTAATTAGCAGGTGTGCGGCCCTAACCTTGGAACCGCTACACTACCTTCTCTTGTATACACACGGCGTCCCTACATTACAACGTCTTTTTTGCTTGTTATTCATACAACTTTGTTATTTTCCATTTCCAGAACTATGTCGAAGAGCTTCAAACTCGTTGAGCCTCATGGTGCAGAAGCAGCTCTGTCTACCTCCACCCAGCCAGCAACAGAGACAGACTGGTCATTATGCTTCATATGCCAAGAAACGACGCCAGAGTCGCTGACAAGTCCATCCCAGAATACACGCCAAGACAAGGGAGCAGCTACAGCATTCTCGCTGGACATCTGAGAAGGTTCAATGAGCTTGGATTGCTCCCCAACTCTTTTCTGTTGAGCCGATTAGATGTAGGCAGTGGCGTTGAAGCATCATTGAGCGCCAACAATGCACGGTACCACAAGACCTGCAGGCTGAGGTATAACAAGACCAAGTTAGACAGAGCTGAGAAGAAGCACCTGAAAATAGGCGCCGACGAAGAAGAGGAAGTTGTTGCCCACAAGCGAACTCGATATCGGTCACGACCATCAAGTACTGAGACGAAACACCAAGAAGTGAAATGCTTCTTCTGCGGAGAAGCTCCTGGTAGTGCTGGTCTTCATGAAGCTGCGATATTCCAACTGGACTCACGTGTCAGGTCGTGCGCACTGATTCTGGACGACATGGACCTCCTGACGCAACTGAACGCTGGGACATCGTTGCACAGGGAGGCCAAGTACCACCGAAATTGTCTCCTGAATTGTACAATCGCGCACGGAAGATTAAGGAAATGGCGGGCAAAGGTACAGACGATGAACACGCAATAGCAGGACTTGCTTTCGCAGAGCTGGTGGTGTTTATTGAAGCTCACATGGATGACGAGACTTCTCCGGTCTTCAAACTTGCTGACCTGGCGCAGTTATACACGTCAAGGATGGAACAGCTGGGAGTCAAGCATGAGGGCAGGGTGCACACGACCCGTCTTAAGCAGAGACTGCTTGCTCACTTTCCTAAATGTGTGCACAGCACCAGGGGCACGATGTCCTGCTTGCATTCAATGAAGACCTCGGCGATGCCCTGGCAAAGGCTTGTAAACTGGACAGAGACCTGATGCTGTCCACCTGGCGCGTGCTGCTCAAATTGTGAGACGCCACATCATCGGAGATGCCAAGGTGTTCAACGGGTTTCCTGCAGGATGCCAACAGGACTCCGTGCCACCCATGCTGCTTGCCTTGGTCACTATGATCTTGGAAGGTCCCAGTATCAAGCACCAGAGTGAAAGCACAACACCAGCGGCACTGAGCATCGCCCAGCTCAAGTTCAACAGCGTTATGCATCGAAGGGCCGCCACAGGCAGTACGCCTCGCCCAGTCAGGCACGCCACCACGCAGGAGATGCCAGTTCCAACCTACATCGGCCTAATGCTACATGCACACACACGCAAGAGGGAGCTCGTCGAACAGGTGGCAACATGGGGATTTCCAGTGTGTAGTCAAGACCAGACCCTCCGAGACCACGACCAGACCCTTCGAGACCAAGACCAAGACCAGACCTTTCGAGATCAAGACCAGCCCTCCGAGACCAAGACCCAAAACCCTCTGAGACCAAGACCAGACCCCCCGAAAACAGATCAAGACCAGGAACCGGCATATGAAAATTTTTTATAAAAAAGACTATTATCTGAATGTTTTTGGTCTGTACTGCGTAAATACTAAATTGTATTGTCCTGTCCTGTTTGTAAGGAATGGGTTCTTATTTTTTTTCTCATAATGTACCTTTTAATATAACGGACCTACCGTATTTGCCGGCGCATAAGACGCACCTCCGCATCAGGGCGCACCCCTATTTACAAAAAGGTTTTGAGAAAAAAAAAATAATTGGTGTTTTTGAGGGGAATTTTTTTTTCTCGTAAAATTATCAAAATTATTAAAAAAAAAAGATTTGTAGGGGAAAGCAAATGATTATAATTATGAGCATGTACCTAAATACAATATTCACAGTGCAGTGAATGTGAATGAAAAAAATTTTACTAGTTAAATTTAAGAGAATGACAGGGTAACCAAAATCGGTCATAAATCATAATATATTGCAGATGCCCCCACGAATTGATATTCTAATATTATCTACCTATGACATATAGCTTAGATTTAATGTTGTAGGTATGCCTTTGTTGCTTTTCTGCTATGTGTTTAGACTTTGTGGAAATTTGCAATATAGATATTGGTATTATTTTGGTAGTAGGCTTTCAAAAGTCCTAGGACTCTTACCGACACCATCGTGTAGCTTTCTTCATTATGAGTATTTTGAACCCATTTCCATGGCGCAATAGAACTATAGACATTGAAAGCTGGGGTTGCCACACAACGCCAGTATTTCTATTTTTTCATGGGAAAAAAGTACTATTGCAGGCTTTACTATAAGACCTTTTCTGTTGCTGTTTCGTTACATTAATATATGTTGATAATTTTCTCGCATGTTTTTAATGAAAATGGGACATATTAATCGTAGAATAAGCATTTGTCAAATAATTCACTGCGCGCCCACTATTCCTATTATTATAGTGTGAAGGGCCAGATATATACAACTTTTCCTACACAGAGAGAACTTTCTTGATGTATACATTATATATAAATGCAACTGACGAATACCAGCAAAGTATATAAGAAACATTAATGTGTACAGCAGTGTGTTGATGTCTGAGGTACGACACTTTCTATAGACTACCACACGTGGGTTTAATCCCAAGCATCCCCTCCCTCCCTTGGTCGCCTCTCGTGCATTTGTACGTCTGCAGCGTATCTTCTCGATACAATTTTCGAAGATTTTTATATACATATGCTATGCCACTTGGATCTGTTACTTTCTTAGTCATAATTCACTTGTACAACAATATTGATGTACCTCATATTTATCACGTTCTTATTAATCATGTATAAGACATATACAAGTACTACAGATATTCATTCATATATACGAAGATTGTGATTAACATGGAGATTGAAGTGTATGTGGTATGTATGAGAGTAATTCATGATACTATGAAAGTAACTTCATTACTGAGAGGGGCTCTTATGTGGAGTAAACAAAAAAAATATTTACGAAAAAATGAATAGTCACCCATGTTGCCCGCACGGGAAAACAGAAAAAATGTGAACATATCAGTACATGGGACCTCTGGCCTCTGCGTCTAAAGGCCTATTGAATAATAATGGCATTACACGTAGTACCGAAAATCTACCGTTACTTCAGCCAGAAAGTTAAATTAGGTTAAATCAGATTAGGTTAGGTTAGAGGTGAGGTTTGGTTTAGTAACAGATGATATAGAGAAATAACGAAAATTACCAATAATATGGCACTGTGAAGCGTAGCAATGTTTGCTGGGCGGACCTGGAGGAGCAGGTTGCCTCCCCCACATACACACATGTAAACAAACATTGATTTCCGACAAAAACGAGAGCCAGATTAATTCAAAACGCATCAAAACAATTCAGGAGGACTTAAGTTTCGGCCTCGAAATCGGTGGTTGTCCAATAACAAAAATTCACTAAGATATTTAGGTAACACTGTAAGGTAACCATCTGTACCTTGTTGTTATTGTTGTAATTGTTGAAGGGCACCGTTGTCGGGATCGACAATATTTGCACTGGTTTACACCCATGAATCTATCACAGTCGCGAGGGTTGATTAGTCTTCTTCAGGAAGGTACAGGTGAAGGCTGATTCACACTCTGAAATCACGGCAGCCTTCCGTCAGCCGTGCCTTGTATTCACACTATTCGTCACGGTTCCGTCATTTTCGGCAGTTCCAGCTCACCCTCTAAGCAGACATGGTGCCTCAGAGGCTATGCTTGAAGAAATGTGCATTAATAGCACTTCTGTCGGATGAAGAAGAGGAGTTGAACTCTAAAAGACATTGTTTTGGGTACATAAAGCCTTGAGAAAATGACAATTATCAGCACGGCACAGTCTCATTACGTTAAAATATTCTTCCCCAGAAACCGTAACGTGACAGGACAGTGATGTATTGGAGCCATGACGGCGGCGCACCGTTTAGTGTAACACGTCTATTTGTTTGAATGTAAGAAATTCTAACGGATGTGATGAGACGGTGCCCTGTCACCAATTTCACCATGACGGTATGGTGTGATTCGGCCTTGAGGCGGACGGTGATGCGCCGTGAGGGGTTTTGGTCTTTGTGTACCGTGTGGAAGATTTTTGTCCCGTCTACAGGTACCATTGCAGCCTTTTTACTAGCACTCTTTCATACAGTTTCCTTATCCGTAAAGGTACAGGGGTGAGGATTGAAGGGGTCGAGGTGGTACAAACGCCTATGCTGTCTCCTATCCCACCTTGCTTACCACAGTAGCGGCATTAACACACACACGCACATACACACCTGCATCAGCTTAGGCCACCCCCCTGTCTGGGACCAGGATTAGAGACCCGAGGGTGACCTGACGCTGACCTGACTTGTCCTCGCCGACACAACTGCAACACCAGCCAGGTAATTCAAGCAGCCAAAGGACACACAGAGACACACACGCCGCGCACCTCTTGTCCCCACGTTGTACAATGACTCGCTGTCAAATAAACTACAAAGCCACGACGCCCTTTCTCCATCCTTGTGTGTATAGACAGACTTCCCAAGATACTAAACCTCCCTCTCACCGCTCACACTCCTTCAAATAAAACTTAACACGCTCTTTGTTTCACTATTCCATTATCAACAATACTCATTCCAGCGAACATTCCAACACTATTTTCTACCTCCCTTCTATCATCTCATTTCAACTGTTGTGTCAACTTGTGGGCCCGAGTCAAATGCGGGTTAAGGCGACATCTAATATGCGGGATGTTTGTCTTTTCCATGGATGCGGGGAGGAGTCCGAGCGGTAATGACCCATGGTGGGTGCGCGGAGGGCGTCGCCGAGTGAAGTATCCCAGGTGAAGCGGCAGACTTGAGATATCAGACGTTTTACAAGGGAAGCAGCAGAAGGGGGTGGATGATGTTTACATCTGACACGGCCATCTTGGCAGCAACAATCGCTATCTTAATGCCCCACCTCTTATTTTCTCTTAAACTCCAACCTTTTCTTAGTATTATGCATTACTGTTGATAACACAGCTACAAATTTGTGCTCAGTGAACTACTGCTCAACACAGATAACTCCAGACCCCTTTAGTAATATACCACCGGCTATTCTGCATTCTCTACCCGACCTCTCATGCGCTAATATGGCCGCATCAGACGCAGGGTGAACTTGCATTCCTTTTTAGGGAAAAAAGTGCGTCTATGCACCGGCAAATACGGCAATTAAATTTTCCATATAGTCTCAGGGATCATATATATAAATAATTAAAAGTGCCAAATTAAAAATGACGTCGTGCCAGCCTTGTCCGTGATGCTTTGCTTGCAGAAAGTACAAACTGCTGTGTGCTTCTGGTTTCCGTGTTTCTTATAAAGAAATTACTTGTGGTCCTTAAACGCAAATTTGATAACTGCTGAAGATGCCGACATAAATACTCATTCCGGTGTGCGAACGGAAACTAAGCGAGACTAGTCCAGTAGTCTACACCTCACTGTCCGACATCCTATGTCACTGCCAGACAGTTGCCAGGTCCTGCAAATTGTTGTATTTCTTGCCAGAAATTACTCAACAAATTTGGAATTTGCCAGAAATATTCGCCAATTGAATTTCATTTTCTTATGATGAAAAATTGAAAAGGCCAAAAAAGTAAAGTGAATGCCAAAAGTATATTTTGTGGTTTGTGCACCTGGCAACCCTGCTGCCAGATGTGCTCGATGTAACGACTAACGAGCTCTGGTAGAAGGGGGATAAGGGTAACGTATAAGGGAGGAAATATATTTACAAAATTTAATATATGTGAACTGAACATCTAGGTCAAATATTTCTGCTTTCATTGCTTCGTTGGCATGAAGAAACAAACATGGGACAATAGCAATTTGTGTGGTTACGTTTTCCAAGCGAGCTAGCTATCCTGTAGTGTACGTGTACGAAAGGTGCGGGGATTGCATAGGCCTAAACATATATGAAGTACACAGAGGTGAACAGAGCTGCAAATATGCGTGAGTGCAAACGGAGATTATCACTGCGAGAATGGCCACGTCATGCATGTTCTCTCGACTCGCACGCACTCTATCAGCGCTCGCAGGGTTCAGCTCATGCATCATCACCGTAGAGCTAGTCAGGCAGTATCTATAGACAGTACAACGCTGTATGGCACGCAGTGAATCGAAACAGCCATTATTTTTCTCCGTGTATGATATAAATTCCAACCTTCCCCACATCGCAATGCACTTTTTAATCCTGGTCTCGACCTGGTCTCGAGCCAAACTCCGAGACCAGAAGCTTCGTGACCAAGATCAAGACCAAGACCACATCAAACGTGACCAAGCCCAAGACCAAGACCACATCAAACTGGTCTCGAGACCAAGACCATTCTCGAGACCTATAACACTGGGGATTTCTATCTCCTATGATCGGGTCCTGTCCTTTTCCACACAGTGGGGAACAGTGCCTGCCGCCTCTACCACCAGGAGCAAGTAGTCTGCCCTCCCAAGATGAGAGCAGAGTCTTCACGACTGCCGCAGTAGACAATATCGACCACAACTAAGTTCCACCACAGGAAACAGTCATTCCATGGGACTGCTATTTCCCTCATGCAACACCCTGCGGTCCCTGGGGCCGGCATTGACTGCAGCATCAGCATCATCATCCTCGGAGGGCCGAACGAATGAGGCCTCAAAACAGTTGACCGTTTGCCACACTACTATACAGATGTCCCATCCGTCGGCAGCATCAAGAACACCCCGTGCCGGCTACCAGCATGACATCCCTGAGCAGCAACAGCGGCCTCAAGCAACATGCTGAAAGAGAGCATCTCTGGCTAAAACACACCCAAGTCGCCCTTCAAGAAACTTCTCCAGTGGAGAACACTTCATGGGCTGCATACCACGCAAGCCAGCAGGACATGACAGCCCGTGGCCGATCTGTCCCACCACCAGCACTGCTCCCACTCTTCCTGGAGAGCGCCACACATGACACCGTGGCTATTTTGATCAAGCACTCCATAGTATGTGGTCAGGATTTGCAGTGGATACAGCTCAAACCCTGGCCAGGCTCCATTGGAATCCACAATTCGACCAGGCACTGTTTTGCTTGGCAAGCAACTCCAGTTGCAAGTGGCCACAGGATTATGGTGAATAGAAGTTTGTCGTCCTCTTCGGCGGTCTTCACTATGAGATGGCAGCACTGAAGACCCTGGTGACTGCTGCAAGGGAGCGGATGGGGGCAAGCACTGGTTCAGAGCAGAGATTCCCGCAGTGAGGGACAGCGGACTCCTTCTGCGGGCATCCCTGTCAGTCGAACAACCGAGGAGGGCTCATCAAGTGACAGCACAGCCCTCTTCACCCTTCAGCAGCACGCCTACAACCACTACATGACCAGCTGGGTGACGGCACGCAACGAGCAGCTGTGATTTCAGCCCGATTGTTGCCAGCAAAAAGCGAGACCTGCCCACAAATAACAATTCGACCAAACATACTGGGCAGCGCTGTCCTGCAACTGGAAGGTGACGGTCCCCTGGTGTTAACGTGCGCTCGCTGCGCCAAAGCGTCGTTTTGCGATGGTACGTAGATGCCCTGAGAAAACTAGCAGTGTGGTTCCATGCCCTTGATCCGCAACTCCACTACGTGCGCTGGATTCCTGTGCATCTGCGAGACCGTGGAACTGCGGACGACACACCCTGAAATAGCCCGGAATTCCGAGCTGGAACTTCCCCGTCCGAAGACGAACAGGTCGTTCTCGACCTGGACCCCGTGTTCAGCGCCCACGAGCGAACAATGCTCGCCATCAAAGGAGTACTGAGTGCCGTGGGGCCTGACTGACAACCCCGCACTCTACGAATGGTGGATGATTGGCAAGGGACCAGAGGTTGCCCCAACGCTCATCGACATTTCCACGATGAAACTGACCCGTGAACAGAACACAGCCACAGGCACCATGACCAGTCCAGCAAGTGTGCAGTCCTGCTTTCCCCTGAAGAGATGTACACTTTGTACAGTCTATTGGTCAACGTGATGGAAGACTTCGGGAAATCCATTTGAAAGCAGTCAAATCTGCCTGGTACTAGACGACCAATGAGATCGCGCCACCTGGAGCCTGTAGAACGCCCTCCGTCATGCACCGCAGTGGGTCATGTGCACGTTTGACAACTTCGTCAGAGAAACGCTGGTGGAGAGACGAAACCCATAGGATATGCCATCCACGAAACAAGCTGAAATCCTTCGGTCGCCGCTTCAAAACCTCCGGGAAAGGGCAAGCAGCAATGAAATCCCTGAAGAATGACTGGACCTTTTCTCACTCGTCTGTAATATCGGTGCCAGAACCTTGATGGTAATCTAGAAGGAATTCTTCCAAAAAGAAAACCAATGCCTGCTCCCTGCACTATCAATGGCGGTTGCATCCGCGCTGGTGTCACGAGTGATCTTCTCGCTTGTCTAAGAAACCTTCAGCTCACCAGTCTGAGGCTTCTCCAACCGAGCTGCATTGTGCTTAGATGGACGCGGTCCCATCAATCCAGAGTGCTGAAGCCAGCTACAGCAAAAAGCTTCAACGAGTATGCACATCAGGTCTTGTGCCCTACAGACTCTCAACACTCCCATCAAGCCACGCGACTGGACCTGGTGTGGGACCCGAACGCTACAATACCACCTCTTGACAGGGTCAAGCAAGAGCCAAGCGTGGAAAGGGTTGAGAACGACGGGTGGTTGGGTGGCTGCAATGATCCCCGGGAACTTGGCCCACTGCTTCCTTCAGAGTCGACGCGAACAAGCCAGAGCTTTTCAGCCTTCCTCTCTGGGCGTCCTCCACGACTCATTCCAGCTGTGCAGACAAGGAGCTGGTCATCTTGAAGGAGATGATGTTCTTGATGCAAGCACCGCTCCTATATGACTGCAGAGCCCTGGCTCCTTGCAACCACGAAGCCGACAGCCGCAGATGTTCATGGCCACCCACGCTGTCTTCACAATGTGCCACAAGAAGATCCTCATCCGCACAGTTGACACGATGTTTGCTGTCCTGGCAGTGCTCTGTACACAATCCCTGGAGCAGGAAGCCGAAGTGTGGGTGTCCTTCGGCACATGCGGTGCAAGGCTTCCCGGTTCTTGGCATCCCCATGGAGATGGCGCGGGCTCTGGCCCTGAGAACAGCACAGGCACTACCGATGCTTCATCTTTACGGGCGGGTGCGACACGGTGCCCTCCTGCTTCGCCGACATGCAGAGGACACAATGGGCATGTGGACAGCTCTACCTCAGCACTGACCCAGACACTCACTGACCTCCTGCCACTGCACCGGATCATATTGATGAAGATTCCCTGCACACCATCGAGAGGTTCGTCACTCCTGCTTTTACGACGAACAAGCACACCGGGCAACCTATACTCGACAAGGCACGCTGCAAACTGTTTGCAAAGAAGAGCAATGTCCAGCTGATCCCAACCAACGACAAGTGCACCCTGAACAGCACGTCCGACACAAGTATACATGGCGGACATGTCTGGGTCAGGCCCTGGTTCCGCACCAACATGCATCACCAACCCGACTGGGTTGGTAAGACCTACGACTGTACGAACCGCTCTCGACAACGCTCCCCGATGCATCCAAAGTCTGCCGGGAGCTTGTCTCCTCAAATGCCAGAAGGGCTGCAATCTCCCAATCTCCCAATCAAGAAGTGCACAGTGCAAGAAGGCCGTCTGGAATGCACCCACTGATGTGCTTTGCGACGGGGAGATATCTCGAACTGAACATCGCAAACTAAGTATGAAAGATTCTGAACTGTTCCAGACAGTACACAGGTACTGTAAAACAGTGAACTTATCTGCATATTGCATTAGCAATTATGTTTATAATTAGCATGATAATTAAATGTAGTAGTCTCCATTGACACAGAAGTAATAACATTTGACTGCCCATGGATTGAATCTGATGAAGCAAGCCACCACTAATTATCACTATCTGGTTCAGTTATTGTTTGTTGTATTATCGATGTAAGTACATAATTGTTTTAATAATTGTGTTAATGTGGGATCTTAACTGGCGTGGGGGCAGTGTCCATGATAGCTATTGACAGACAAGGAAGAAGGTCAGATAACATTTCACAACACTTAACATGAATCTAGCTATTCACAAGAAATGTCAGCTTTTGATGCCTGATCATTGGTTTCCTTGTCGCCATTTCATCTGCAATTTAGCGCTCATATGTTAATTTAAGATCACCGCGTCTCCCAAAATGTTGACTAACGAGCTAATTCTGGCATGCTTGATTCAACACATTCAATAAACATTCACTAAAACTTCGGCGCACTGATCTACACTTCCTTTGTGTCTTTTTGGGTGTCTGCTGGCGCCTTTTGGAAATGGCGCACGGCCTGCCCCAGCATCGGACGGGGGGCAGTTGGGCGATGGGCTCACACCTCCAAATTTGGTTCCATAATCTATTGGTCCTACACTCGGTGCCAAACATTGGTGCTTTTTATCAAAAAAATTGCACATAGGTTAGTCTTACCCGTTGTATTGTATGAGTCTATATATGCTGTATATATTGACCCAATGCCGTACACATGCCCGACCCACTACGTACCCAAGTGCCTACCCATACGACCCAAATGCCGTACATTTCACAACACTTCGCACAGACACCACCACTATCAAGTTTTTTTAAACAGTTCACTTTCTCTGCGATGGACTGAGCATGTTTTGCGTTTTACCGCCACTACAGTCTTTTATTCCCAATCCATGATGCAGTCAGCAGCAGATTTTAACAATTACTCGGCAGTCAATGAGAAGGAATGCCTTTTTGCTGTCATGGAAGCGTGAGCATATCCAGCTGATTCTGGGTACAGCGCCATGAAAAACATAAGCGGCCCGCCTCCCGACAAACAGTGGCACGCCAACCCGGGAATTTTAAACTGCGTTCCGAAATTCTTGCCGCGGAAAACTGATGAACCGAAATATTGATGGTCAACCTGTAATCATATATATATATTATATACACAGTCCCGATCCCTCGATTTTAATTCGGACTCCATTCCGCGAGACCAAACTTTGCGGCAAGAATCGACCACCTTATCTGCTGCTCATTATCATCGTCAACTCAACATATTTCTGTTTGCATTTTCCTTTGGGAATGATTGGCGCCTTTGCGACAGCGTGCGACCTCTTTTCGGGTCATAACAAGCCTCTACCGCAGCGGACGGGGTGGCACTTTTCGCATGAAAGGATTTCAGATCTTGTCTGAAATCTCTTGAAAGTGAGGTAGGATAGCACTGCAGGCTTTTTTAGATAGAAAACCGGGGTTGAGACACGGGTGTCGGGGTACAGGAAACTTGGCGACACCTAGGAGAGTTTCAGAAGGCAGGGAACTAAAGTGATTCGTAAAGAGAGAGACGAGGGGTTGAGTTAAAGTGATAAAGGGAAACAATTGACAAAAAAAAGGAGAGTTGCTTGCAGGTTTACTATACAAAAATGTAGGAGTATTTTAAAAAAGATAGATTTCCTGAGAGGAATAAATAGTGTAGAGGGATTTTGATATAATAGCATTAACAAACATGTTTGGATATGTCAGGGAAAGGTATTCAATCCGGAAGTCGAAGATGCTGGGGTATAGTTTATTTCACAAGGACAGAGTAGGCGACGAGGAGGAGGAGATTTGCGCTTTATTAATGCAAGAGATGCATTGCAGTGTTGTGGTTAACAATGTTATAAAAACAGATGAACAAGCATAGAGTCTATACTCGTTAGAGGTTACGGACACGGGAACTGTGAGAAAATGGGTTTTGGGTGTAGTGTATAGGCTCCAAAATTATGTAATAGGATTCAGCTCCTATTGGGAGAATAACAAGGCCTGCATATATAATCGATTATGCGTAGTGGTAGATTTTATCTTAGGAATATAAGACTGGGATTTAACAGCATAGGTGCAGAGATGGCAGATGAATTGTTACAATAGTAATCCAGGATAACTTCCGTAAGTCAAGCAATCAAGGAGCCTACTAGAGGAGGTATATTTCTAGATCTATTGCTTGACAAAATATAGAACGATTTAGTTACACTGTGGAGGTTTCGGCGTCGGAATTTAGATATCAGCGACCATATATGATTATCAGATTTAGCTAAATGGGAAAAGATTCGGAAAATAAAGTGGCATAGGCAATCGAATACCTAATTTCTAGAAATGGCCAATTAAGGCGGGATTAAGAAGACTACTGGAGTTATTAATAAGAGGTGTGGCCTGGAGGGAGAAATTTTCCCAGGACCGGGGCGTTTGAAGCTGTAAAGGCCAATTCTGAAGGTTAGGAATGGCACCTGGAGGTAAATGGCGCGGTCAGATATGGTAGTGAGGTCGAGGCTGAGGAGTATAATTAGAGCGGTTAGACAGGTAGTTGAGGTCAGTGCTGAGGAGGTAATTAGAGCGGTTTAGAAGGGGAAATGAGGTCAGAGCCCGAGAGGATATAACTCCTCCTTGTATAGGTAATCTATTGACGGACAGAAAAGAAATTTCCTTATATAGGAAATAAGTGTCCAGAAAGAGTGATCCCAAAAAAAAATTTGGGAATTTGACCACCAAGTTAAAACACAACATTGGAGTAAAAAGAAAATTATTTAAGGTTCAAGGCCGGATTGTGTAAGCAAAGAACAGTATAACGTGATGGCGAGGACAGTGAAGAAAGGAACCTCGAGTTGTTTGCTAGACAATTATGAGATTAAAAGTAGCAGAACACCGCAAAAGGGACCCAAAGGGGTTCTAATCAGTTAAAAACAAAAGACAAGGGAATTAGTTGGGCCGTTAAGGTCAGACCACGGGTGATGTCTTAAATACGATGAGGATTTATGTGTAGGAGTCTAAATGATTATTTCTTAACAGTGTTTTTACGGAGAGGAATACACAGACCGATACATGATTATGTGAACAATTTTCAAAGGAATACATGAGAGAAACTCAAAGATATTGTGATAACTAGGGCAAAATGTGGTGGGCAGGGTATAGACAAAAAAGGAAAACATTTAAATCGCCAGGACCTATGAAGTTATCCCCAGGGTATTAAAGGAATGCAAGGAGGATTGTTAGTGATTTCGTTTGATGCCAACATTTTTGGAAATCGTTTGAGTCAGGCTATGTGCCATTATTGTGAGGGAAAGGACAATGTTTCGTTTCCCATATTTAGAAGAGACAGACAGAGGACTAAAGTAAAATTATCGATCCGCTAAGTCTAACATCAGTGTGGGTAAATGTAATTGGAATCTATTATTGCAAAAAACATTAGAGAGCACTTAGATAAACATAGTTATGATCATGATTGCACAACATGGATTCACCAAGTCGGGTAGGTCATGTCTCACCAATTTATTGAGTTTTATAAGAAAGTTTATGGACGGCAGATAATATAAGGATTATGATATAATAATCTGGACTTTAGTAAGGCCATTTGACAAAGTACCACAGCCGCGCGACTCTTAAATAAGGTTATGTCTCAGTATAGATGGGGGAAGGTTCTTCATTGGATCAGAGCTTGGCTAAGTAATGACGGCAACACAAGTGGTTACAATTAAAATGGTATTCCCAATCTGATGGGGACTGTGACTAAGTGGAGTTCCACAGGGTCTGTGTTGGTCCCTTACATGTTTTGACCTTACATCACGACCTTTGGATATGGGCAGTAGCGGCAGTGGATAATCAGCAAGTTTGCTGATGATACTAAGTTAGTAGATGATAATGGATCGACAGTCTGACAAACTATTGGCAGGGGAGACTTAGATAACCTTAACGAGTGGGCATTCAGATGGCAGATGGGAATTTAATATTGTCATTAAATGTAGACCGTTTATGAATGTTGGTAAAAAAACCCATGGTAGAGATACACATAACATAGATCTGCTGAAAGATCAAGAGGTGAAAAAGATCTTGAGTGAGGGTGGCCAGACAGCCTCCGACCTAATAAACAATGTATTCTGATGCTCTAGAAATAGAGCAATAGAGTATTAGGATTTCATTACCAGAAGTATTAAAAGGTAGAAGTGTGGAAGTTACTTCTATAGCTTTTATTTGGTCCTCTAGTTTAAGGTCTCCCTACCTATGCAGTTCAGTTTATGTGGTCTCATATTACAAGGATCGGATATAGTGTTGTTTAGAGAAAATAGTGGCGAGAAGGATGACCAAAATGATACCAGGGATGCGTAACTTTAGTTATGAGAGGAGATTGAACGTTATTAAAATTACACTCACTCGAGACGATGCAGAGTAAGCGGCTCGAATCTGATAGTAGTTTTTAGTGGAATACAAGGGACTTACAATAAAGGAGAGGTAGGAAAAGTTCTTACGGCTTTTTACCAGGGTAAGAACAAGAAGTTAACCGGATTCAAGCTGGAAGAAAAGCGTCAGATTTAGAAAGAAATAGGGAAACAACTGGTTCACGCATGATAGGGTGGATGAATGAATGGAATGTCTCAGTACAGACATGGGTAGTTAGTGCTGAGATCATTGTGGATCTTTAAAGGGGAGCTGGATGGGTTCAGGATGGGGATGAAGGATTGAATGAGGTATGTTAGGTGACAGGAATTACCACGTGTAGGCCCTCGCTGCCTCGTTGTACGTCCTTCTATTTTCTTATGTTCTTATGTCCTTAATGCTTGGGTTTTAAGGACTTTAATATCAGATGTATTTAAGATATACAAGGAGGTGTCCCGTTATACGGCAATTCGGGTATAACGAGAAATCAATGATACGAGCTGAGTAAATTAGTGTCTATTTTCAATATACGAGATCGAAAATACCAACTGCTAATCTACGACATTCAACTGGGGTGAGTATAATTACCAAGTTCAAATGCTGCGCCCCCTATCAACATATGCATCTGGCTGTAGATGATGTCAATGATTCAGAATGCACAGCAGACGAATTGTTGGCAGTGAAGATGTCTGCGCACCCCTCCCTTGTCCCTTACCTACCAACACAGCGTTTCACACACAAGTTTATTACGCGGGAATGTAAGGTAAGTACAGCGCGGAGTGATGCCACGATGCACCAGGGAGACGGAGTCGATGTGTTGCCCATTTGTCATGGTATGCAGGTAACTGCCTGAATACAGACCTCCAGGCTGGACAGACGGGGATTTGGTTGACCCCATTCAGGTCCCCCCCTAGCAAGGCGTGACCTGAAGGGTAATTAAGCAGAGGCACGGCTGACCTTTAAGGGTAATTAGACTAGGTGTGCGGCCACATACACCTTGGGAAGCTACATTGTACCCTCTTCTTGTATCACGTGGCTTCCCTCCAGGTATAACGTCTTTTTTCTTTGTTATCATTTTTTAATGTTTAATAATTAATGTGCATTTGTTTAGTTTGTGTGCTATTTTTTTTTCTTCTCAAATGCTTTTCTACAGAATTAGGTAGTACAGTTGCGTAATATAGAGCTGTGTGTTTTGTTGTGTTTGGTATCGTTTTATTTTCTAGCTTGAAAAAAAAACATTGTCTTTGATGGGGTCCTGGAACCAAACCTATATTTTTACCATTAGTTATGTATTTCGCTATACGATATTTCGGCTTTACGAGTATGCCAGGTGGAACTAACTGCTCGTACCTTCCGGACCTCCCCTGTATAAGTTAGGAGCCTGTGTGCTAGGTGATTTAGTTGTAGGTGTGTATGTGGGTTTAAAATAGTGAATCATTAGTACACACAAACTCGATTTCCCGGACTAATAAGGGTCGGAGCGCTGGTCGCGGACCGCAAAAGTCCAGGATCGCAATACAGTCCAGGAATTATCCTTAAAAAAAAAAAAAAAAAAAAAAAAAGTCCAATGCCATTACCACCCCCGGGCGTTTTATCCCTACTCTAGTATTTACTGTCCAGCAACAGCCAATATCAACTACCCCGTATCAACTACCCCGCCGCCGGACTTTTTACGTTCCGCTGAGCATGCTGCCACCTGGCGGAGGCAAGCAAAAGTGTTCCATATCTCAGATACGTTCCTGCACCAGGTCAGTGTGGGGTCAGGGCACTAACGAGCTGTGCAGGTGAATCGTGAGTGGGCGTGGGCGCCCAAATGTACACAATACGAACCTGCTGAGCATGCCTGCACCTGGCGGGAGGCGCGGGACACTGACCGGGGTGACAGGAGACTCGTACCGCCGGTACAACTTTGTTCAATTTAACGTCCAGCGCCAGCCATTTCAACGTATAAAAAAAAAAAAAAAAAAAAAAAAAAATGTTGACTGACCATATTCACGGACCTCGGATTTTGTCCGGCAATCCGATATCCGGGAAAATCGCGGTTTGTGTGTACATACCCACAACCCTCGTTTTTTTCCGGACCTCCATTTCCCGGATATCGAGTTTGGGGCCGGACAAATCCGAGTCCGGGGATATGTCAGGGTCCCGGACAAATCCTGGTCCAGTCCCCTAATTGACACAGTTTTGTCCGGCGCTCCGAGCATCTCCTGTCATCCCCATGGTCAGTGTCCATAGCCGTTGTCACCGCCAGGTGGCTAAGCATGGTCCAGCAGTCCATATTGCTTTACATTTGGGCACAAAAACACTCATGGTTCACACTGCACCGCCTCCGTCAGTCCCACTGGACCCCCCCTGCCGCCCCTGGTGCAGGAACGTCATCTGAGACTATTGAACACTTTCTGCTGCAGTATCCGCGGCTTATCCACTCCACCATGTAGTGCTACCTCTCAACTCCTCCCCTGAAGCGTCGTCCACTTTGACCAGCCCACCCTGCTGGCTTCGGCGGGCGTCCACCCAGGTGGCAGCAGCGTCAACGGTCTTATTGTTTTAACATTTGGGGCACAAGACACTCACGAGGTTCCACCTGCACCACCGCTTCGTTAGTCCCCCCCCCCCCCCCCCGACCCCACTGCCCTTTTTGCAGGAACGTCCTCTAGACTATTGAACAGATTTCTGCTGCAGTGTCAGCGCTCCACTCCCACCCGTGTAGTGTTACGCTCTCAACTCCTCACCCTCGAACGGCGCGGCAGCTGCGTACCACCCCTCCTGGCAACACGCTGTGATCCGCCTCACCTGTGCCTTCCTGAGGAAGACAGGTCAACTACAGCGCCTGTGATACCATCATAGACATCACCAGGGCTCAAAGTGTTCCCCAAGGGATCCTCGCAGCCCTAAAAACAACACAACAAAGTGACGTAAAAGTCCGCGGCAGGGTAGTTGATATTGGCGGTTGCCGGACAGTAAATACTAGAGTAGGATAAACGTCCGGGGTTGGGTAATGGCCTTAGACTTCCTGCTGTCTCACCTGGCGGGAGGCAGCAGAAAGTGTTCAATAGTCTCAGAGACGTTCCTTGCACCAGGGGCCAGTGGGGGTCAAGGGATTGACGGAGGCGGTGCAGGTGAAACCGTGAGTGTCATGTGCCCAAATGTAAACAATACGACAGCTGGGCATGCTGCCACTGGCGGGAGCACGGACACTGACCAGGGGTGGGCAGGAGACGCTCGGACCGCCGAACAACTTTGTCGACTTTCGGACTGGACCAGGCATTTGTCTGGGACTCTGACATATCCCCGGACCTCGGATTTTGTCCGGCAAATCCGATATCCGGGGAAATGGAAGGTCCGGGAAAACGAGGGTTGTGTGTAATGTATATGTATATATAAAAGTGTATATATATATATATATAATATATATATATAATATATATTATATAATAATGTGTATAATATATATATATATATAATATATATATATATATATTTTATATATATAATATATATATATATATATTATATAAATATATAAATTATTTTATATACAGTCAAACCTCGGGTTTTCGAACAAATCGGTTCACGAACAGAATTTCAAACTCATAATTGCACCGGTTGCCGTACGATAACTCGGTACGATCACAAAGGACTGGCCAAGGGCACAACAAAAAGAGGTAACACAAAGCCCGCTTAGTTGCCAGTCCCTATAAAGAAGACAGTAAGAGAATAAAAAAAGTTTATAATGAAAAATTTTTATGATAAAAAATGTTAGAATATAATATTATATTGCATTTATAGGCATTTTTATGCATGAAATATAGGGAGGTCCCGAAGATACGAGCAGTTAGGTTCTACCTGGCATACTCGTAAAGTGAAATCTCGTATAACGAAACACATAACTCATGGTAAAATATAGGTTTGGTTCCAGGACCCCATCAATAATAATAAAAAAAAAAAAAAATAAATAAATAAAAAAAAAAAAAAAAAAAAAAAAAAAAAAAAAAAATTAAGACTTTTTTCAAGCTAAAATAAACTATAGCAAACACAAACAAACACACAACGTCTATATTACCCACACTGTACTACCTATTCTGTAAGAAAAGCATTCTGAAAGAGAAAATAGCACCAAAATAACATAACTGCACATTAATTAAATATAAAACATGCATAACACTCACAAGTGGTAATGTTGTGTGGGGAGACAGGAAGCTGGCACGTAGCCAGCTGAGAGTCCCTGTTTTATCTCTCTGAGGCTCGAGAGAAAACAGGGGTGACTGCGTTTGCAGGGATGACTGGGTTACAGTTCTTCCTCCTCCCCTTGATCACTTAGGGAAAAGGAAAGATCCTCGGGGGGAAGCCACAAAACATTTTATGACCTTTTTTTGGTCGGAAGTCCGACGTCAGTCATAACAGGAACCCACAGCGCGGAAAAGTCGTAGGTTTGGTTGTAAACATGCAGACTGGCCAACGACTGCTCGAGACCGGTTTTAGCGCTGAGGTAGGAAGTTTCCAGGCTCGGTTATTATTGCTTAGTATGCCATGAAATATCATTTCACTAGGTGAATGTAGACATATGATTGCATTTGGATGGATATTAGTCATATATATGAGTAAAGAGATGAAATACAAGCAAGGGTCTCATTCACGTCTGGCAGCGCGGCCTTCGGCGGCGGCGGCGGCGGCGGCGGCGGCGGCGGCGGCAGCAGCAGCAGCAGCATGAAGCCCGTGAAGTGGATATCAACAGTCAACACCAAGGGAGATAGATGTCTTTGGTAATATTTAGTAGGGGTGCGAGAACCCCTTGAGGAATCCTATGATCCCTGGTGATATCCTATGGTGCTATCACATGCGTGGGAGCTGACCTGACTTCTTCAGGAAGGCACAGGTAGCTACAGCTGATAACGGGGTGTTGTGTGGGGGGCGGAAATCGTCCGTCGCCCGCAATTCCCCGCCAGCGGAGATCTCCTTGGTAATTATTTAGTAGGGGAGCGAGGACCCTTTGAGGAATCCTATGATCACTGGTGATATCCTATGGTACTATCACAGGCGTAGGAGCTGACTGTCTTCTTCAGGAAGGCACAGGTGAGGCGGATGACGGCGGGTTTGACTCAAAACTTTTGAGAGACGGCGGGCACCACCTCCGCCACGGTAGGTTTGGGCAGGCTTAAACGTCTTATTACTCGTTATTATACAACTTAGTGATTATGGTGAGATGTTATATACACGTGTCATTATCTAAATCAATGTAGCACTGTGTGTCACCTTAAATAAGGGTGATTTAAAGATGTTATGATGAGGTGACTACTGGCGGGGCTGTGAGTGACGGAGAAATTCTTGCCGCGGGGCCGCCCCATAACAAATATTCACTATTTTAACCCACATACACAACTTCTACCACCAAAACACTAGCAACACAGGCTTCTTACTTATATATCTTACTATCTGATACATTAAAACTCCTTAAAACGCAAGCATTCCAAATAAAATGAGAATTAGTTTTAGATGACGGGGACAGAAGGCAGAGAGAGTCAGTCTGGCATGCCATTCTTGCCTGGAATATGTCTCGCTGGCTTGTGATTGGCTTCCCCCTTATCATATTTTCAGATTGATTCGTACAACCTTAGGTAAAATCATATAGTCAGTAAATGACTTTATAATTTTAGTAAATAACTTGTAATTTACTTTAGTAAATAACTTGGTAATTTTACTCACCCCAGTTTGAATGTCGTAGCATTGGATTTTCGATCTCGTATATTGAAAATAGACCCTAATTTACACATCTCGTATCATCGGATTCTCGTATATCGAATGCTCGTATAACGGGACCTCCTGTACAGCTATAAAAGGTATAAAAAGGTCTTTATTTTGGGGGTCAGGAACAGATTAATTAATTTTATATTGTTTCTTATGGAAAAAATGTGTTTCGGTTTTAAGGGAACGAATTATGTTCGAAAACCGAGGGCATGTCTGAATATTTATATATCTCGTTTAAAGTGATAGCTAGTTCAGCGTTTATTATCTTTTTAAAGATATTTTCTCTTTGTCTTAAGAGTGTCTTATTCTCTTTTGTAATCACTTTTATGACTTTGCCGTAGCTTGTCATTTTTGCTGTATCGCGATTTCGGGTCTAAGAACCCTTCTTCAGCAGCATGTGGAAGATGTTTTCTCCTCAGTTGTAGAGGTGAGCATGATTTAATGCGGGCATTCGCAGAGATATAAAGACTCCACAATCGGTGCTTATATCAAGTCCTCATCAACAACGGCTTCAGCGAGAGAGACATAAACCGTCAGACTAAGAAAATCCTGGAGAACTGGTACAACCCTAACGCCACAAAAAAAAAAAATGACAAACTATTTTCTACCGGGCTTTCTTCTCCACCACTCACCAGGAAGAAGAAAGAATAATATCACAAATCGTCAACCGTAATGTGAAACCTGCAGACCCAGAGAGGAGAATAATACATACTACAAATTTATTACAAAACAAAACACCAGCAACCTCCTTCTCCGTAACAGCCCAAGCCAGACGAAGGAGACAAAACAAAAGTCCCATGTCGTATATAGGATCACTTGCAAAAGAGGAAACTGTGAAGTCCTCCCCTCATCCTACATCGGCATGACGACAACGAAGCTGTCTCGACGTCTTACTTGCCACCTAACTTCCGGAGCCCCAAAAAGTCACCTATTAGAAAAACATGGCATCATCATCACAAGAACATTTTTAGAAGAAAATCTAGAATTGGTCGACATGTGTGCAGATGTGCGGCGACTTCCAATTCTAGAAGCACTATACATAAAAGATATCAATCCCAAGCTTAACGTACAGGCAAACGACCTACAAGCTCTACCAAGCATGAAAAGAACAAAGGCTAATAACAGCCTACTCACAGAGAAACAAAGCGAGGAGTCAACAACCAATAAGCGTCGCCCACTCACGGAGACAAAAATCAACGAGAAGCAGAAGCTATCTACCAATCAGCGCCGCCCACTAGGCTGCGCGGCAGCCAGACTTCACCAATAAATAGCGCTTCACTCCTCAACTAAATCATGCTCACCTCTACAACTGAGGAGAAAACATCTTCCACATGCTGCTGAAGAAGGGTTCTTAGACCCGAAATCGCGATACAGCAAAAATGACAAGCTACGGGGAAGTCATAAAAGCGATTACAAAAGAGAATAAGACACTCTTAAGACAAAGAGAAAATATCTTTAAAAAGATAATAAACGCTGAACTAGCTATCACTTTTAACGAGATCTGTCTCAGAGAAAATCTCCAGCCCATATATACTCTATATATATATATATTTTTTTTTATACCAAAAGCTCACTAGCCGCCAACCCTATGCAGACTGTAAAAGATTTCAAAAAGTTGGTGGGCCAATTCAGTTCGGGAGGTGTCTTGATACTCCTCTTTTGAAATAATTAGTTGTACGAATGTGGAAAAAATAGAAACAGGAAGAGAGTTCCAGTCTACCAGTGATAGTGATCAAAGAGTGAAGATACTAGTTAACTCTTGCATAAGGAAGATGGACAGCATAGGGATGAGAGTAAGTATAATGCCTTGTGCAGCATGGTTACAGAAGAGAAGGAGGCATGCAGTTAGCAAGTTCAGAGGGGCACTAAGCTCAGTCCCTGGTATCCCTTATATGGGCAGAGGGTACTAAGAATCTCCAGGCACGGTGATGCATTTGAAGGAGCGGAAAAACATTGGTACTGTAAATATTGGGACAATGCGTGGTAGGAGTAGAGAAGTGGTGGAAATGCTGGCGAGGAGAAAAGTTGATGTATGCTGTGTACAGGAGTTAAGATACAAAGGGCAAGGATGTACAACACTCAGAAGCGATAAGGAGAAGTATAAGTTTTGGTACAGCGGAGATGACACTGGACTCAGTGGAGTAGGAATTCTGATTGGAAATGAGCTGGCAGAAAATGTAATAGAAGTGGAAAGATAAAATAACAGGATGATGAAGCTTATGTGATGCTTGGAGAATATGTACATCAAATATCTCAGTGTATGCACCACAAGTTGGAGGAACAGCACAGGAGATGCAGGAATTTTGGGAAAAGTTGGAAGATGAAGTGGCAGGAGTTTCTGAATCAGATGGGCTGACAATTGGAGGAAACTTTAACGTTCATATTGGGAGAGATACAACATGATTTGAGGGTGTTATGGAAGCTATGGCTATGGTGACAGAAATGTTGAAGGAGAGAATGTGTTGGAATTCTGTTGGAGTCATGATATAATAGAAAAAAGAGGTAGTAAGGGAATTGAAAGGGATGAAAGATAGAAAGGCACCAGGTCCATCGGGTGTAAGCAGTGATATAATGAAACTAGCAGGAAGGACAGATTTCAGAAAACTTAGTGGAGTTTTTGAAAAGATTATGAGGGAGGAGAAAGGTCCAGAAATGGAAGGATAGTTTTACCTTACTCTGTATAAAGGAACAGGAGATGCACTGTCATGTGGTGGGTACAGAGGTTTGAGGCTGTTAGAACATGGATGAAGATTTGGAGAGGGGTGTCGTGTGAAAGGGATAAGAAAATCATCAAGATCGATGACTGCCAATTTGGCTTTATGGCTGGAAAGTTAACTACCGATGCAATCTTCACCACAAGACATCTCCAGGAGAAATATAAGAAGAAGAAAAGGCTGTATCATGTGTTAGTGGATCTGGAAAAGGCATTTGACATGATTTCAAGAAGAACAATTAGATGGGCATTACGAAGACAAAAGGTACCGGAGAGGCTTGTAAGGCTGGTAATGGCACTGTATGAAGGGTCAAGATCAAAAGTGAGAGTAGCTGGAGAACATCAGATGCCTTTGAGATAGGTGTGGGGGTGCATCAAGGCTCAGTTCTCAGTCCTTTTTTGTTTGTGGGAGTGATGGAAGAGGCCACAAAGGAATGCAGAACAGGAGATCCATGGGAGCTGCTATATGCAGATGATTTAGTCTTGACAGCTGAGACAAAGGAGGAAGTTGAGAGGAGATTTATAGATTGGAAACAAGCAATGGAGAGAAGAGGTCTGAAGGTGAATATGTCCAAGACGAAGATGATGGTAACAGGCAAGAAAATAGAGCAAAATATACAAGTGGGAAGGTTTCCCTGTGGACTCATGTGGAGTGTGCGGTAGTGGAGTAGGAGTAAACTCTATTCATTGGAAGGAATGTGACAAGTAGTGCCATAAAAGATGTTCGGGACTAGGAAACCTGAATAGGGTGGTAGATTTCTACTGTCCAGTGTGTATAAGAATCAACAGTGGGGGCCCGCCAGAAGAGGAAGAGGCAGAATCTATAGAAGTGAATGCTGATGTCATAGTAGAAGTGAAACAGTTTTGTTATCTTGGTGACATGTTAGATAGCGCGGGTGGAGTGGAGAGAGCTGTAAGAACAGGAGTAGCAACTACTTGGATGAAGTGGAGAGAGAAAGCGGGACTGCTGATAAACAAGAGCATTCCATTGAAAAACAGAGGAAGAGTATTTGAAGCATGTTTAAAATCAGTTTTGCTGTATGGTTCTGAGACATGGGCTTTGACAAAGAAGTTGGAGGATGTGTTGGTTGGTTGGGATAGGAGAATGTTGAGATATATGACTGGGATCACATGGAGAGACGAAGTGTCCAGTGAAAAGGTGGCAAGAAAATGTGGATTGAAGGAGCTGAGTACAGTGCTGAGAGTATGGCGATTGAGGTGGTTTGTGACGTGAAGCACGTGACGTTTGTGATGTTTTGCACGTGAAGAGGAGAGAAAGGAGGCAATGGGGAGAGCTATTAAGAGTGGAAGTTCCAGATCGCCATCCACCGGGCAGGCCAAGGAAGACATGAAGGCAGTGTGTTGAAGAGGATCTGGCAGCATTGGGCATTGAAGAAGTTGAGGCAACGGATAGAGATACACACAACCCTCGTTTTCCCGGACCTCCATTTCCCAGATATCGGATTTGCAGGACAAAATCCGAGGTCCGGGGATATGTCAGAGTCCCGGACAAATGCCTGGTCCAGTCCATAAGTCGACAAAGTTGTCCGGCGTTCCGAGCGTCTCCTGTCACCCCTGGTCAGTGTCCGCGCCTCCCGCCAGGTGGCAGCATGCTCAGCTGTCGTATTGTTTACATTTAGGCACACAACTCACAGTTCACCTGCACCGCCTCCGTCAGTCCCCTGACCCACACTGCCCCTGGTGCAGGAACGTCTCTGAGACTATTGAACACTTTCTGCTGCCTCCCGCCAGGTGGCAGAATGCTCAGCGGTCGCATTGTTTACATTTGGGCACACGACACTCACGGTTCACATGCTCCACCTCCGTTAGTCCCCTGACCCCCACTGCCCCTGGTGCAGGAACGTCTCTGAGACTATTGAACACTTTCTGCTGCAGTGTCCGCGCTTCCACTCCCACCGTGTAGTGGTACACTCTCAACTCCTCGACCTAAACGTCGCCACCTGTGACCTGCCCACCCTGCTGGCGGCGGCTGGCGTCCACCCCTCCCGGCAACACGCTGTCATCCGCCTCACCTGTGCCTTCCTGAGGAAGACAGGTCAACTACAGTGCCTGTGATAGCATCATAGGACATCACCAGGGCTCATAGTGTTCCCCAAGGAATCCTCGCAGCCTTAAATACAACAAAGTGACGTAAAAGTCCGCCGCGGGGTAGTTGATATTGGCGGTTGCCGGACAGTAAATACTAGTGTAGGATAAACGTCCGGGGGTGGGTAATGGCCTCGGACTGTTGCGATTCCCGGACTTTTGCGGTTCCTGACCAGTGCTCCCCCCTATTAGTCTGGGAAAAAGGGGTTGTGTAGTTGGAAGCATATTATCGGCCGTCTGGCCTCATAAAATATTATGGGAAAAAACTGACATTAACCAGAAAGAAGAAGTTATGTACTAGATTAACAGACTGACCACACCAGTTTACAGTTTACAACTGGGAGGCAAAAAGTGATTAATCATATTCTCCTGTGGAATACTGATAGGAGTTTCACCATCATCTTATACACACCACCTTCGTGCCTATCATGCCTTGTTTATTATTGGAGTCTATTCATAATTATTTTTTTTACAAATATTTAATTAAAATAACCTCTGAGCAATTCCTTTGGGTGCAATGCATGCATTGATCCTTTAAGTCATTACAGCTGCTGGTTCTTACATGAAGTCAGTGTGTGGCTGGAATTGATATGTAGTACTTGAAGCTGAAATCCATAGTATTTGAGACATTATAGATGCCTCCTATGGTATGCCCACTGCTCTCTTACTTCAATTTATAGTGTTAGAACAATTGGGGGCAATTATTAAACCACTTAACGTGCAGCAAAAAGAATGATCAAGCAGTGACAGGACTTATACACATATTATATCGACTGAATCCATCAACTGCTACTGAAGCATGTTGTGGTCTCTACTTTCGACTTCCTACTTACTTTGTGATAGTGTCTTAGGGATTCCAGTAAGTGTACTTTGAGTTTGTGGACGATCTCATCACACCAGCAGACTGAAACTAACATTGGAGAACCATTTGGTGAGGGTCTGGTTCATTGAGGCTACAAAGCCCACCACAGAGGAGCCTCGTCTGCTGGCGTCATGGTACACATCCACACCACACACCTGTGGGGATGGAAGGGTGTAAGTGCATACCTGATAACATGAAAGTTTGGAGCAACAAACCTTTCTAATAAAAGAAAGAAAAAGTTACTTCATTGCACCATTCCACAAGAACACAAACTCCTTGACCTTCCTTAAAATAATCAAATATTTTTGACAAGTATAGTGATTTTCTAGGACTGGTTGGTCCAGCTCTTTTATCAAGCAAAAATGTATGATTGGGTATTTATAATTCCAGCAATCTTCATATATATTTAATATGGCACATATTCTGTTAATATGTAGCTTTTGATGCCTAATTTTTATTACGCTTATTTATGTGTAACTAAAAGTGTAGCAGGGTGTGCCTCATCAACTCCTTTTATATACCAGATAATATCATAGCAAACAAACACAATTAAAGTTAAGTGCATAATTAAATTAGTGTTCTTTATTCATTTCTGGCGTTGGTGTGCACAGCTTACATAAGTAACGTGGGTGGTACATAGAATATTAATTCAATTCATGGGGATAATTCCTACTTATGTTATATTTGCATTTTCTAGCATCTAAAAAAAATGGCTCCTAACCATTTTTCTATTGTTTCCCCCTTCAACCAGTTCAACCATCCGGATTTTCCCCTTCATGTGGACAAGAAAAAAAGTAGCCAAATTTTTTTTTTTTACTTGCTTAATAACACATTATATAGACACTATCCTCTATATCTATTTATACTTGAAGAAAAGTCATAGCCACAATTCTAAGAGATTTTCTTTTTTTGTCGACTGAATGCTAGTAATTTTGATGTCCTTCAGGATAAATTTCCCCTTTAGAATCCTGAAATTTTCCCCTAGGGTGAAATTTTCCCCAGGTTGGGAAATGCTGATCTAAATGGTTAGACTCCCAGTCTTTATTTTTATACCTAGTGTTCTTCTCATGCACTAATTCTCCAAATACTATCTTTGTAAAAAAGCTGTGTAAATAAAAGCTGTGTAAGGAAGTTACACAGCTTTCTTTCTTGTCTCTCCTTTCCACTTACATATATATATATATATAATATATATATATATATATATATTATTATATATATATATAATATATATTTATATATATTATAATATATATATATATATATATAATAATATATACCGTATTTGCCGGCGCATAAGACGCACCTCCGCATAAGACGCACCCCTATTTTACAAAGAGGTTTTGAGAAGAAAAAAAAATATTGCAGTTTTTGATGGAAATTTTTTTTTTCTCGTAAAATTATCAAGTTAATAAAAAAATAAAAGATTTGTAGGGGAAAGCAAATTATTATAATTATGAGTATGTACCTAAATACAATATTCACTGTGCAGTGAATGTGAATGAAAAATTATACTAGTTAAAATGTAAAGAGAATGACAGTGTAACCAAAATCGGTCATAAATCATAATTATTGCAGATGCCCCACGAATGCTATTCTAATATTTTGCTACTATGCCATATAGCTTAGATTAGTTGTAGCATTCCTTTGTGCTTTTCTGCTATGTGTTTGNTCCTCTGCCCGACCTTTCATTCACTAATATGGCTGCATTAGATGCAGGGTGAACTTTGCATTCCTTTTTAAGGGAAAAAACTGCGTCTTATGCACCGGCAAATACGGTAACTTGGCAAGGCAAAGACTCTATGCCTATAGCATGTGTAGGCAGTGAGCTCCAAGGGTGGTATATGGGACAACCAGTAACCTCCAGGGGTGGGATGGTAGGCCCTGGAGGTTTACTTGAAGGCTGTGATGGTTGGCCCTCGCCCGTGATGGCGCAGGCAGGATTCTTATAGTGACGCCTGTAATTAGAGGCTCATGCCGCCCCCCTGTGTCCTCCCATGCACTGGGCAGTCAAAGGGTAGAGTTAATGGACAGGGCATGGGGGTTTTCTTAGGTCACTCGACGGTGCAGAAAGATTTCAAGTGGATTTATGGGTCTGACTCGGGATCAAACTCGGGTCTTCGATAACACCACTCGGTGACGCTAACCACTCTGCTACCGCCTCCCCTAAACTGCATCTCTTGGTTTTCACTCGGCATATCATGCCCTCACAACCTCTTGTGTGAACATGTAAACAGAAAGGCGGCAAAAAATAATGTATCTCGGCATATTGATGTTAAAAACTGCATCTCTTTGTTTAAAACTCGGCATATCCTCAGTCGCATAAAGTCGCGTTTTTGACCTTTTGACTCTTTCTGCAGGCTCAGGTCTTAAATTTCTTTTCCCTTCCTGCTGGAGACACCCTTGCGTGATGAGCTGACATCTTGAAATACAGTACTGTATGATGAAACCCCAAAACACGTAAAATAGGTGGCAAAGTAAGCAAAGGTCGGGAACCAGCTTTAAGCTGTCAGCTGCTGAGCCGTGTTTATGTCTCCAAGCACCGTCTTGGATCGAATTCCGGTTTTTTCGTAATTGAAAAAGGATTGGTTTCTGCTTCAAAAACACAACAAGCTTGGTAGGAGCCAAAAAAAATAATCAATGCAAACATTGCAAAAAAAAATCACAAGTAGTATAACATATATTTCAACAAGTGTTATTGGATTGGGATTCGTAATTCAAGACGGAGCTTGGACGACAAAAACACGGCTCAGCCTACGCGCTGGTACCTGACCTTTGCTTTACTTTGCACCTATTTTACGTGTTTTGGGATTACCGTATTTGCCGGCGCATAAGACGCACCTCCGCATAAGACGCACCCCTATTTTACAAAGAGGTTTTGAGAAGAAAAAAAAATATTGCAGTTTTTGATGGAATTTTTTTTTTTTTCGAAAATTTCAAGTTAATAAAAAAATTAAAGATTTGTAGGGGAAAGCAAATGATTATAATTTGAGCATGTACCTAAATACAATATTCACTGTGCAGTGAATGTGAATGAAAAATTATACTAGTTTTAAAAAGTAAAAAGAATGACAGTGTAACCAAAATCGGTTCATAAATCATAATATATTGCAGATGCCCCCACGAATTGCTATTCTAATATTTTGCGACCTATGACATATAGCTTAGATTTAATGTTGTAGGTATGCCTTTGTTGCTTTTCTGCTGTTTTTTGAAATTGTGGAAAATTTGCAGTATAGATATTGGTATTATTTTGGTAGTAGGCTTTCAAAAGTCCTAGGACTTTTACCGACACCATCGTGTAGCTTTCTTCATTATGAGTATTTTGAGCCCCATTTCCCATGGCGCAATTGAATAATAATGGCATTACACGTAGTACCGAAAATCTACCATTACTTCAGCCAGAAAGTTAACTTAAATTAAATCAGATTAGGTTAGGTTAGAGGTGAGGGTTGGTTTAGTAACAGATGATATAGAGAAATAACGAAAACTACCAATAATTTGGCAGTGTGAAGCGTAGCAATGTTTGCAGGGCTGACCTGGAGAGGCAGGTTGCCTCCCCAACATACACACATGCAAACAAACATTGATTTCCGACAAAATTGAGAGCCAGATTAATTCAAGACACATCAAAACTATTCAGGAGGACTTAAGTTTCGGCCTCGAAATCGGTGGTTGTCCAATAACAAAAATTCACGAAGATATTTTGATAACACTGGTAACCTCTGTACCTTGTTGTTATTGTTGTAATTGTTGAAGGGCACCGTTGTCGGGATCGACGATATTTGCACTGGTTTACACCTATGAATCTATCTATCACAGTCGCGAGGGTTGATTAGTCTTCTTCAGGAAGGTACAGGTGAAGGCTGATTCACACTCTGAAATCACGGCAGCGTTCCGTCAGCCGTGCCTTGTATTCACACTATTCGTCACGGTTCTGTCATTTTCGGCAGTTCCTGCTCACCCTCTAAGCAGACATGGTGCCTCAGAGGCTATGCTTGAAGAAATTTGCATTAATAGCACTTCTGTCGGATGAAGAAGAGGAGTTGAACTCTAAGACATTGTTTTGGGTACATAAAGCCTTGAGAAAACGACAATTATTAGCACGGCACAGTCTCATTACGTTAAAATATTCTTCCCCAGAAACCGTTACGTGACAGGACAGTGATGTATTGGAGCCGTACGTGACGGCGGCACACCGTTTAGTGTAACACGTCAATTTGTTTGAATGTAAGAAATTCTAACGGATGTGATGAGACAGTGTCCTGTCATCAATTTTACCATGATGGTATGGTGTGATTCAGCCTTGAGGCGGACGGTGTGGCGCCGTGATGGGTCTTGGTCTTGGTGTACCGTGTGGAAGACTTTTGTCCCGTCTACAGGTACCATTGCAGCCTTTTTACTAGCACTCTTTCATACAGTTTCCTTATCCGTAGAGGTACAGGTTTGAGGATTGAGGGGTCGAGGTGGTACAAACGCCTATGCTGTCTCCTATCTCATCTTGCTTACCACTGTAGCGGCGCTAACACACACACGCACATACACACCTGCATCGGCTTAGGCCACCCCCCTGTCTGGGACCAGAATTAGAGGCCTGAGGGTGACCTGACGCTGACCTGACTTGTCCTCGCCGACACAACTGCAACACCAGCCAGGTCATTCAGTCAGCTACAGGACACACAGAGACACACACGCTGCGCACCTCTTGTCCCCACGTTGTACAATGACTCGCTGTCAAATAAACTACAAAGCCAGGACGCCCTTTCTCCATCCTTGTGTATGGACAGACTCCCCAAGATACTACACTCCTTCTCACCGCTCACACTCCTTCAAATGAAACTTTAACACGCTCTTTGTTTCACTATTCCATTTATCTACAATACCCAGTCCCAGCAAAAATTCCATCACCATTTTCTGCCTTCTCCCTATCATCTCCTTCCAACTGTTGTGTCAACTTGTTTGGCCCGAGTCGAATGCGGGTTAAGGCGACTTCTAATATGCGGGATGTTTGTTTTTTCCATGGGTGCGGGGAGGAGTCTGAGCGGTAATGACCCCTGGTGGGTGCACGGAGGGCTGTGCCGAGACGTTTTATCAGATGTTTTACAATGGAGAGCAGCACCGGGAGGTGGATGTTTACATCTGACACGGCCATCTTGGCAGCAGCAATCGCTATCTTGTTGCCCCAGCTCATTTTTTCTCTTAAACTCCAACCTTTTCTTAGTATTATAAATTACTGTTGATAACACAGTTACAAATTTGTGCTCAGTGGACCACTGCTCAGCAGAGGTCACTCCAGACCCCTTTAGTAATACACCACCGGCTGTTCTGCATTCTCTGCCCGACCTCTCATGCGCTAATATGGCCGCATTAGACGCAGGGTGAACTTTGCATTCCTTTTTAAGGGAAAAAACTGCGTCTTATGCGCCGGCAAATACGGTATATCATACAGTACTGTATATAAAGATGTCAGCTCCATCACGCAAGGGTGTCTCCAGCAGGAAAGGAATTAAATTGAAGAGCCTGAGCTTGCAGGAAAAGGTGAAAGTGCTGACAAGGATGGATGCAGGTTAGGGTATGCCGTATAACAAAAATTCTTTTTCTCAACTTTTGCATGCCAATTTCCTATGTAAAATGGAATTCTAAGACGATTTTATCTAATTCAATTTTTGCATTTGAGCAATTCTTACTATGCAAAATCGCACTTTTATATTGCACCCTTATCGAATAATGCTTAAATGAGTACGCAGTGTCCGGTTGGTCCTGTGTATTGCATCATGCACCAATATGAGTTCCAAATGACTAGCGTGGTAAGCTCTTTCTGATCAGTTGGTTCATCAGGCACTGCATCACAGTGTCACAGCCTCTACGTTGGCCTAGAACGTGTCCATCATGTCCTTAGACCTGAAGCAGGGCATGGTCTCCCTGTGGTGGGCACGAGCGCGGATGAACCCGTCTCTGGCCTGCTGCCCCACCACTGCTGCCGCAGCCTCTGTCACCTGCTTCACGACTCTTTTGGTGCTCTGAGTGTGGATAGAGAACTCCGAAACCTCGTACGGCTTGACCAGGATCTCCTGGATCTGATCCCCGGACAGTGAACAGGTGAATGCCAGCTCGTGCACCTGGCCAGGCTGCCAGCCGATCAGTCTCTGCAAGCTGGTGGCTGACAAGTTCAGCTTGGGTGTGATGCGAGGTCTTACACTGGTGTCCCCATACTCCTCCCCAGCACCTCAGCTTCAAAATCTGGGTCACGGCAAACCTGCGGTCTCCTCACTCTGATCGCCATTCAGCGAGGGAGGGACACATTCTGAGTGTGACGAACCAGCTCTTGTCCGCACGTAGAAGTATAGAAGGTCACAGCTTTGGACTTCTTGGGCTGTGACCTCATCACTCTGAGCTGCGTGAGGATGTGACTTGGGCCCGTCTCTAGTCTGTGGTGAACCTTGATGATCGTAGTTAGGTTTGAAGTACACCTGGCAGGCAGTTATCTTGACTAAAATTTCCAGGGTGTTCAGTTCTTACCAGTCAGTCATGCGTTCTAGTCCACATGTACACGAGCGATGGGCTGTGGTGAGCCATCTGGATGGGACACCGTGCACACACTTGATCTCCTGCAGCTCGGACGGGAGAAGCCGCTTCACAGCCTGGACCGAGCTGGTAGGAGACTTGCGGTCAGTGGACATGTTGACCAGGATATACGCCGGTATTCCGTGAGATCTTCACAGCCCTGGCACTCTCTGAACTGCGTTGTACTGCTCTCATTCACGCTGAGACAGGCAGACTGCACAATGGACCCGTGAAGCCGACTCAGTGTCAGATGGGGGGGGAAAGGTAGGCCCGTCGATGCTGTGTGATAAGGTGGGCACTTAGGGGCAACTTGTTTAGGTGCAACACGCATATACTCCAGAAGAGCTTGCGTCCCAAGGCATCTTCTCCAAATGGGCGTGGGAGTACACTTCCACCCCGTGTTGGCCCTAGTTGAGTCACTTGCAGTACGATCAGTGAGTCGGTGCAGGAATGTCAACAGCAGAATCATAGAGAGCCTGAGCCACCTTGAATGCAGGATTCTCAGGTGGTCACCGGGTCCTATGGTACAAAGTGCAGAGGTACCTCCAGATGGCTCCTCTGTCACTGAAACATGCTCCTCCCTGATCAACCTTGGGTGCAGTTTCCCATAGCTGATCGGGCACCATCGCCCTGGTCTTGCTTTCATCCATCGTAACCCATCCAACTATGGGTACCTGGTGCTTCCCCTCATCAAGGTCCCTGGGCGATGCCAGGCATCCTCGCCGGCCCTCCGCAGCTTGTTGTAGGATCGCAGACCATGTACGACATGTCTGGAGAGAGGGGCCGTCAGCGATAAGGTCCTGGCAGGAATCCAAAAGCCAATGGCCGCAGAGCAGTGGGCGCAACGTCGAACCGGAGCTTGCCCGCGCAAGGTTCCGGACTGGCATTGTGTGTATTCTTGCAGCTGGACTGTCCAAAGTACTGCATCACAAGGGGTGCCAGGGGACCCAGCTCTCCCTGAGCAGTCGGTCTACCAGTATGGGCAGCCTCTGCTGCTCATGCGCTCTTCCTCTGAGTGGCAGGACTGTGAACGACTCCTCCGTTCCCATCCTCAGAATCCTGGTGGTATTCAGCCTGGTCCCAGAGAACATCTGCTCCTGCAGCTCAAGAATTAGGACCCTTTCATCTTTATGCGTTCTTGCCTTCTTCAGCTAGCCTCCTCTTCCAAACTGCTTCTCTTTGCTGTTTCACTTTGGTCTAGAATCTCATCTGTCTACTCCTGTCATCACATTGCACTCTCCTCCCAACTTTTGATCCTCGGTTTAGTACAGCCACGCCAGTCTAAAGTAGGGACTTGCTGGCCAGGGGCAGTCACACTGCACGTGTGCTACTCGCGTGGCACAGCTGGGGGTGGAGCAGTGGGATTGCTGGTCCTTGCAGAGGAAGACGGTGAGGGCAGGCTATGTTTTGCTATATAAATATAAAAGTCCATTTTTGCATAGCAAGAAGTGCTCAAACCAAAAAGTGAGTAGGACAAACCACCTTAAAATCAATTTTACATAAGAAAACACCTGCCAAATTCGAAAAAATCTAATTCACTTTTCATTGGGACCTACGGCGGACCCTAAAATTGGCAAGTGCGCCTGCGTGCTATTTGTGCGAGTTGATATCAATCTAGCACATTACTACCCGTTGAACGTACTGGTAAGTGTAGTTTTTATGATTTATAGTATTGATATTTACATTTTTATTTTTTTTTTTTTTTTTTTTACCCATATCAAGAGGAAGACAATTGCATACCTCGGCATGTTGAATAACTCGGCAAGGGACAGAGCCCCTATCGTGCTGAGTTATAAGGAGTTTACTGTATATATAAGTATATATATATATAATATATATATATATAATACTATATACAGTCAAACCAATCGTTTCTTGATATAACGGACCTCGATTGTAACAGAATTCGCGATGTAACGGACTCATTTGCGTGACGTTTTTTTTTTTTTTTTTTTTTTTTTGCATATTAGGACCGCTTATCGCCGCCAGAGATTGCAATTCTTCAACAAGACTGTATTATTTTCTCATTTTACTCTGGATGCTTTGGTTTAAGGAGTTTATGTATACATATTAAGATATAATATTATAAGGATGGAGCCTGTGTGCTAGTGATTTAGTTGAGAAGGTGTGTATTGTTTAAAAAATAGTGACTATTACGTGTTATGGCGTGGGCCGCTTGATTACGTCTCCATGTCACCTCAAACACCCTAAATCACCCTTATCTAAGTGACACGCAGTGCTACACTGACCTAAAATAGTGACACGTGTACTAGAACTGACTCACAAACCAAATAATATATAATATATACACACAAACCTCGATTTCACGCGACTCGAATATTCCGGATATCGGATTTGCCGACAAAATCCGAGGTCGGGGATATGTCAGTCTCGGACAAATTTTTTTTTTTTTTTTTACGTTGAATGCCTGGTCCTGTTCGTAAATTGACCAAGTTGTCAGGCGGTCCGAGCGTCTCTGTCACCTGGTCAGTGTCCGCGCCTCACGCAGGTGGCAGCATGCTCAGCGTTTCGTATTGTTTTACTTTGCACACAACATCACGGTTCACCTCGCACAGCCTCCGTCAGTCACCTGACTCCACGCCACTGGTGCAGGACGTCTCATGAGACTATTGTGAACACTTTCTG
>JACEEZ010025858.1:17500-56506 GCA_016584305.1 Chionoecetes opilio | reverse complement strand
TACCCTTGACGCAGCCTTGAAACCTTCCCACAGCGCCCTGCATCTCACAAAACCCGCCCTGCCCCCCCCTTGTCCCCAACTAATAAGGCTTTTTCTGCGGGGGAAAAAGTAAATTTCGCTTGAAGCAGCACTTTTTGTTGCTCTCCCCCCGCAGAAAACGCTCACCGTCCTTGCTCCTGAGGGGCAACGCGGCGGCTGACATTTAAGCAAAAAAAAGTAAAAATGCCTTTTTTGCCCCTTAAATATTTTCACACGGAACCTATATCGTCAAGTCAGAAAAGTGTGAAATTCAGGAAGCGTGCACAAAAATTTAATGGTTTCATAAGTACCCGAGCAATGAGGGATAACCCCAAACAAGGGGAGAAAAATGTTATCCCTGCTTAACCCTTTTTCGTATATTGTACTTAAAATTACATTTATAAATGTATACTAAGCATGAAAAAATATCTTCCGGAACCCGAAGTGGCTCAGTGTTTTTAACATCCAATGGTATTGTCAGAAAATCGGGTAGAGTGAGGGGGGGATTTTTGTTTTCGTTTTTTGACAAATCCACTTTCCCGCATGGAGGTATAGGGGGGGAGACGCCCTAGCCGCGGGGGTTGAACCCAGTGAACTGTCAGTCACCCAACTTTTTGTGGGTAAGGGAGCCCAAAACTTACTCCCCGGGTAAATAAATCATCCCAGGGAAAAAATTTTTGAGTTTCCTGGGAGAAAAAGTCGGTCCTTCAAAGGTGCACGCAATATATTTTTTTCTTTCCGTATTTTTTATGATAAATTTAAATGACCATAACATGGGATATAAATATTGTGGGTTTTTCTCGGGTTGGGGATTAAGATTTGCTACTTGGGGGTACCCCAGGGAACCTACTTTGGGGGAGGTGGTAGGTATGGGGAGTACTACCATACCACCTGATACACCTTTATGGGTGGCACGGTGGCTTCGTGTTAAAGGGGAGGTCAAAGGGTTTAATTTAGGCGTAATTACTAGGGGTGGGGATCGTTTTTTAAGGTTGGGGTTTGCTTACTCAGGTTTAAAACTTCTACACGTCACAAATCTCTCGTCTTCATTTTTATTGACCTCGTGAGGCAAAAAAAGGCAGGATGTAGCTCCTTGAGTGTTAGTATGGTGAATATTGTGTTTTCATTTGGGTGCTGAAAAGCGAAAAAAAAATTACCCATCCCTCACTTTTTGATTATTTTCAAACAAAAGTGAGGTTTTGATAAAAACAAAAGTGCAGGTATTTATAAAAAAAGCAATGACCTTGTTTGAAAAAATGTATAATTGATCCTGGGTTGGTAAATGTTTACTGAAATAGTAATAGTGGTGGGGGTGGGTGGTACTGAGTAATATAGTATATAAATGTTACGTTGTTTCGTAGTTTATCTTAAAGTAATTTATGTAATTTTGGGGGCCCACATTTTTAAATTGCATCAACGACTAAGACAGTGGGATTAGCAATGATATCAACAAGTTTGCTGATGATAGTAAGATAGGTAGAATTATCGGGTCACAGTCTGGTGTAACCGGTTTGCAGGGAGACTTAGATCAGTTAAGCGATTGGGTAGTCAGGCGGCAGATGGAATTTAATATTTACAAGTGTAGCATAATTAATATTGGTAGAAAATTGTATGAAAAATTATCAAGGCTGTAGCTGAGACATATCTGCAGGTGAGATGTAAATACGCAGCCAGGCAGGTCACCGCCAGACATGTATTCAATAAAGGGACCCAATATGCAAAAATATACAATAATATGCAATAATATACAATAATATGCAATACTCTACAACTAGGAAATAGACGTCCACACTAAAGATGTGGAACGTGTCCAAGCTCCCACAGGCTAAAGTCAACTTTTAAATACCCTCACCTTAAGATACTTCTATTACAACCTGACCTAACCCAACCTAACCTTCACCATCCCCTTCTTTGATTTTCTTTACTTTTTAACGTAACGTAAACATTTTACAAGCCTATATGCACGCTAGACCTTGCCCCCATTCGCAGAGTAAACATTTTACAAGCCAATATGCACTCTAGACCTTGCCCCATTCGTGGAGTAAACATTTTACAAGCCTATATGCACTCTAGACCTTGCCCCCATTCGTGGAGTAAACATTTTACAAGCCTATATGCACTCTAGACCTTGCCCCCATTCGTGGAGTAGACATTTTACAAGCCTATATGACAGATTCACCAATCTATTTAGTACCAAAGAATGAATTCGGCTGAAATAGGTGTATAGAATATACGTACTATATGTACACCTGCGCTGCCCCACATTATGTACAAGCAGCAGACACAGCCATGCACCCTTAGCGCCTCACACCTTAAAGACGGAGTTATATGTGCACGAAAATAACACACAAACCACAAACACACACACACCAACCACCCCACACAACACCACACCCACACACACCGCGACATCACCAAAAGGAAAGGAAAATAGTTTTTAGGAACACCGACAAGTTTATGAGAACATTTTGTCTTTTCTGTACACTATTTAAATCAGAAATACTTTGGTAGCGGGAGTTCAGCATGCACAGAGGGGGAGGCAGCATTGTGACGAAAACAGGTGTAAAGGGGAAAAGGGGGCCAAAGACCCTGAGAGGCGGAAAGAGCCAGGGGGGAGGGACAGGTGAAGGGGCGCCAGTGGCGGGGGCGGCGGGATGAAAAAACCTGGCCCCGGTGAAAACAACCCTATATGCATTAGACCTTCCCCCCTTTCGGGAGTAGACTTTTACAAGCCAATATGCACTCAGACCTTGCCCCCATTCGTGGGTAAACTTTTTACAAGCCTATATGAAGATTCACCAATCTATTTATACCAACGAAAAATTGGCAAATAGGGGCCCAAAGGAGCGAAGCGAGCTTGGACAAAGCAGTTTTAGGTTAATAGAAAATGAAAATACTTTAGACATACATTAACTCTATTTTTTCTTAGAAGTAATAGTTCCGCAAAAATGAGTTAAGAGAAAAATTTAAAACCCTTTTCTGTCCCAAAAAATTTTTTCCTTTTTGCGCCGTAGCCTCCTTGCCCCCTTTCTTTGAGTAAAATTTACAACCCCTTTTTGAAAATTTCACCAATCATTTTTCCCAAAAAGAATGATTTCGGTGAAATGGGTGTCAATAATTGCAAAATATACAATATTGCAATAATATGGGTTTCCATAACCATAAGTATAATTTTACACACCGTGAACCATTAAAACAAAAAGTGTAAAAGTGAAAAAAGAAAGGGGGTATTCAGCACCCATGCGTGACAATCCCACAACAGTATGGCGGACGGGGGAGAGCGGTGGCTTCACCAGACAACACAGACCGTGCGGCTCAGGGCGTCTCAACCCATACTACCTCCATGCATTCCAGTCTTTAAATCCAGCTGTTCGAATGCATATAAAGTAATATATACAGCTGTAACGATTATATTATCCTTAATTACACGCCGCAACCTCCCCTATTTGATTTAAACTTTTATGATAAGACATTAAAATAAGAAAGTGTAATTGATTTTGTCGAAAGTACACTGTTGTCATTCTTTGGTTGAAGCAGAAAGCATCGCCACGTCAGCCAAACGCTGACTCACTTTACTGATGTATTTCTCTTGCTCCAGCAAGAAATTTCTTGCCGGTCGGGCAAGCATTTTCTCAGGATGATTGAACAGCAAGCGAAATTTGAGCAAGCTAATTTTTTTCTCGTGCAAGATAAATTCTATCTTGCTCCCCCGCAGAAAACGCCTTTAATTTACGCCATCATTTACAGCCTATTATTTCAATAATCTCTTAATTCAGTAACATCACTACCCTGAGTGTCCATTACGCTGCCTCATACATCTATGACGCATGCTGATTGCTGATGATGCAACACGTCATAAATGCAACGAACAACCAACTTTCCTTTATACATAAATATACACTCTTTTTATTTCATATATTGCACTCCATATCTTTCATAGCTACGAATAACAAGGACATTTCTCGTCAGCATGAATGTAAGCCCCCAAGCACTTGCAACAAGGCAAACAAGCTTAAAATTGAATTCAAATGTGTTCCCACTTACAGTGAGATACCCAAGTACTTGTAACGATAAGGAAAGGAAAGCTTCAAATATGTTCATGTGTGCTTCTACTTAGTGTTCAGGGTATTTTGTGGAGCCAAATATTCCTTGTTGCATGTCAAGGAAGGGAGGCAACGAAAAACTTGCAAGTCTGAGTTAAAAGGGAAAGTTATGTTTACCTGATTCCTTGTTTTCTGTCACTTCTGCCCCTCTTTCACCTTCTCTCTTTTCTTTCTTCTTTTATATTCTTTCTCGTTACTCTCTTTACTTTTTCTTACTCTTTCCACTCTTTCTCCTCCGCTTTGTAGTCCTCTCTTTTCTCTCTCTCTCTCTCCTACTCCTTCCTCTCTCTCCTCTCTCCTCTCTCTCTCTCTCTCTCTCTCTCTCTCTCTCTCCTCCTTTCTCTCTCTCTCTCTCTCTCTCTCTCTCTCCCCTCTTTTCTCTCTCTCCTCTCTTCTCTCTCTCTCTCTCTCTCTCTCTCCACCCCGGCCTGCCTCACGTCCTGAAATGTGAACCTTAAATTTTACGTCTTCCGTTATTGGCGACCCTCTGAGCCCCTGAGAGAAGATGAACGCCGACCATCCTTCATCGTCACAAAGCTCTCGCCCACCACCGACCTCAGCCACTCACTCACTCACTCCCTTCTGGTCCCATCTATACAGTATACTCGTACTCATCCACCGCCTGCCAAAAATGTTCACCTACTCGACTTGATGACTGCTGCACGCAAAGACAATTTACATAATTACCCTGAGAGGAGTAAAACGGCAAAATAGTCGTCGTAGCAATCAGTGCTACCTCCCATTTGGTTCTCTTTCCTGTGTTTTGAGTGGTTTTTATCATCGACATTAAGCGGGATGTAGTATTAGGCTAGCAGTGTGTATGTATATAATTATAGTCTGTCTTCTGTCTGTTTGTCTGTCTGTCTGTCTCTGTCTCTCTCAAAATCCATTTACTCTGCTTTCTCAACGTTCATCTTGTTCCTCCTCCTTATTAAGTCGAAGCGTTCTCTATCCGTCTCATAATTTGCTCTCCGGTCTCCTATATACTCCTCCATTTATCTCTTTATCCCTCTCTTCCATCCCCACTACCCTCCCAATATCTTCCTCAATTTTGCCCTTCATCTAATTCCGTCGCCCATCCCAATCATTCCTCCCGCCCGCTCGCTATCTTTCCCCCCATTCCAGTCCTCTCCCTCCTGAACACAAATATAGGGGTGATAAAGACCCCCCCCCCCACCACAACCACCACGCCCTCGTCTCTCCTTTGACTCCCCTGCAGAGGCCGCCAAAGGTGGATCGCCGACCCTGTCTGTAATCAGCGCTAGCGCTGCCAAGCGGTCGCGAGGGTAATTTTCAGAATTTGTTTTTTTCAGCTTGGGTAAGGGAATGGCGGCACGAGAGAGAGAGAGAGAGAGAGAGAGAGAGAGAGAGAGAGAGAGAGAGAGAGAGAGAGAGAGAGAGAGAGAGAGAGAGAGAGAGAGAGAGAGAGAGAGAGAGAGAGAGAGAGAGAGAGAGAGAGAGAGAGAGAGAGAGAGAGAGAGAGGAGAGAGAGAGAGAGAGAGAGAGAAGAGAGAGAGAGAGAGAGAGAGAGAGAGTTTACTTCAGTGCCACCTTTCCACTGTTGAGCCAAACACATAAGTTCATCCCTTTCAGTGTGGCATCAAAGCCTTTCTGTCAGTGCGGCGTCAATGCCTATCTCTCTAACCATCACGGACCACAGGGATCATTAGCCACACCGTTAATCAGGCCAAAAAGCTACGCCAATAGGGGCTGTGTTTTTTACTGTAATTCTTTTTATTTTCCATGTTTCTGAGCACAACACTACCGTTGCTATATAAGGTTAGAGCTTTGTGCAGCCTTTACACGTGATGATTATTATTAATGGTAATGCATGGGCTGTTTTTGCCATGACTTTCTTTGCTACTACTACTACTACTACCTCTATTAGTAATACTATAAGTCGCGGTGTAGATATGACCACCGCATGGCCACCATTTGTATAAGTTGTTATATTACCACCGCGTATGCCACCATTTATATAAGTGGCTGTAACGGTTGAACCACCGAATGCCACCATTTATATAAGTCTGATAATTGTAGAGACTTATCTGGTATGAGTTAAAATGGTACCTCCAGCTTTGTACACATTTATTTAGAGTCCAGTAAGGAGCGTAGAGATTACAACCAAGTACAATGAATGTCTTGAGCACAGCCAGGGAGTGCCGGACGGAGCGAGTGAGAGGTGCGTGTTGGTAGTGGTGATGTCCGAGGGCTTCTCCCCTTCCTCCTCGTGATTCTGGCTTGTTATCACTTCTTGTTGATCCTATACTTTATGCTGACAACTAGGCATTTGTCCTGTGACATACTTTGAGAGTGCAAGGTGTTCATGGGTCTCACGGTGAAACAGGAGGAAAGATAAACGTATAATTATATATATATTACATAGATATATAATTATATGTTTATAATGTTTCTAAAAATACACTAATTCTTTTGATGTTAAGTACATGAAAATATTATGTATGGCAGTTGTAGTACTTGTTACACTTGTGTGATAATAGTTGTAATTCAATAATAATAGTTATGCAAGTTATTATATATGTTAGGAGTGATAACTGACTGACATTGCTCGGGCCGCTATATAATTTGTCCTCAAATTAGGCACATAAGAATTAACTCGGGAATAACAAATGGTACACCTAACTAAAGGCTAAATATATATATATAAAATATAAACTTTAAACTTCCCAAAGCATAATTCCTATCGCTAAAAGCGAGTAAACTCTGAGCTAAATACACAGAAAAATATGGAAAACAATGGATTACATGATGTTCAACATCAAAGAAAATGACATGGCCGAGTAAAATTACATATATATATATATATATATATATATATATATATATATATATATAGATATATATATATATATATAAATATATATATATATATATATATATATATATATATTATATATATATATATATATATATATATATATAATATATATTATGTGTCAGTACTAGTGTGGGTAAATCCACAATGTGTAAAAATCACTGGCAATAATTTCAAGTGTTAAGTGTTTCAAGTGTACGTGTACTGGAGATGGTAGCTAGCAAACTCAACTGTCAGCGAAAGTAGCTGTGGAAATTACAGGGAAAATTTGAGAACATAACATTTCAAGTAATGAAATCGTAATCGTAAATTGTCAAGTAATCGTTAAAAACCCTGAATGTGTCAAATAATGACGAAGGCTCGTCTGACTGCTGCTGCTGCTGTGTGCATAGTATAACAATTGATGTACCTACTAGTAATAGTACTGTGTCAGTAAAAGAATGTAATGGACTATAGAAATATAAGGAAAAATTGACAAGACCTCGCCTGATACAATCTGTAGGTGTATCAGTGTGGGTAACTGTGGTGTAAGTAACCTAGTCATATGTAAATAAGTAATAGTCAAAATAGATAATTAACATAGATAGAGACATCGCTGGATACACAATAATGCGGTTGCATTGTGTGTGTAGGCAAAGCTAAGGTTGCCAAACATCATTCATAAATGAAAATAATGCAAAGTTATTGTAGAAAATAAATTGACATCAGCGAGTGTAAAAACTGACTGACAATACTATCATCACTTCCACTGTTACTACTACCTCTACTAATACTAATACTACTACTATCCACTACTACCACTACTACTACTGCTGCTGAATGAATGATAATGATGGTAATGATAATAACGACGGCAATTATGATGATAATGATAATAGTGATAATTATCATAACAATATCAACAACAATAAAGTTATTCGTCCAAATATTTATCAATGAAAACCAGAAATAAGGAATTAACAACGAAAATTAGGGTTCCGATCAAAATAGAAAGCAGAACTAGACCGAAAAACGAGACAAAATCCTCCAGACATCGCAAACAAGCACAATTAAGACCATGTATACTATATTTTGGGAAGTATACTATTGGGAGGCGGTAGCGGAGTGGTTAGCGTCTCCGACTGGCGTTCTTGGTGACCCAAGTTCGATCCCCGAAGAAAACCAAAACCTTTCTGCACCGTCGAGTGGCGTAAGAACACCCACATGCCCTGCCCATCAACTCTACCTTCGATTGCGAGTGCATCGGAGGACACAGGGGGGCGGCATGAGCCTCTAATCACAGGCGTCACTATAAGAATACTGCCTGCGCCACCACGGGCGAGGACCAACCATCAGAGCCCTCAAGTGAACCTCCAGAGCCTACCATCCGAGCACTGGGTCACCACTGCCTACAGGCGCTATAGGCCAAGAAAAAAAAGAAAAAAAATACTGTAGATTAGGCTAATGGGAGCATCTCTCTCTCTCTCTCTCTCTCTTTCTCTCTCTCTCTCCCCCATGCAGTACACCGATGGGTCGCTGCATGAGGACGGGCGTGCGGGAGCCGGGGTCGTGTACTAAAAAAAGGAGGAAGCAGGGTTGAACACCGGGCGCTAAGCATCCGAGCGTCTGATGGCTGTTCCTCGACCCAAACGGAGCTTCTCGGGATAGCAGCGGCTCTGGCAGCAGTCAAGCGAGAGGCCGGTGACGTCATCATTCGGCCGATTCTTTAAACGTGGACTTAGGCTAACCTAAGACTAATCGTGGCTTTAAACAGGCATTTCCGATTTCTAAACTTTTTCCGGGGGGGATTAGTCTTAAGTTGGTCTAAAACTAACGACAATAGTATTGGAAATGTTAGACACACAGGACCCTGTCCAACACTTGAGTCTAATGATATTTACGAATACTATGCAAATGCCCATGCTAAGACAAATTACCGGTATTGCCAATATTCTGTTTGGTAAAATATGAGTGTATACATGCGTCTTATCTCATCTCTCTCGCCATACTCACTATCCTCCCATTAAACAGGGGGCATCCTTTCACACTCCGAAATCTGGTTGCTTTAGTACTTCGTCTGCGTATCTTTCGTCCCGTCGGCGGAGTTCCAACTTCGCGTCAACTGTCCTCCTACTTTACGCATACAGACACTTCATTTAATTAATGATATAAAGAATATATATATATCTATTATATGTATATATTATATATATAGGGATCTATAAATCTATATGGATAGATATTAAGTGTGCTCCTACATTTACAGGTATCCACTTTAGTTACTTTTAAAGTATATTAAGTTCTGCTCCTACTTTATACGACTTAATATATATATATATTATATATATATATATAATATATATATATATATATATATATATATATATATTAAGTCGTAGAAAGTAGGAGCACCAGGTGACGCGAAGAGTTGGAACTCTCGCCGACGGGGACGAAAGATACGGTATAGACTCGCCGACGGGGACGAATGATACGGTAGACGAAAGTATCATAAAGCAATAGATGTTGGGAGTGTGAAAGGATTCCTGAAAGCCCATTCACTCACCCATTACCCATCACCCCCCACCCATTCACTCACCATTTCATTACCCATCACCACACACCCATTCACTCACCCATTACCCATCACCCCTCATCTATTCTCTCACCCATCACCCATCACCCCCACCCATTCACTCACTCATATATTATATATATATATATATAATAATATATATATATATAATATATATTATTATAATATATATATATATATATAATATATATATATATACTAGCCGCAAAGCCGCCCTCCAGGCGGACTTTTTGGCTAGCTGCTGCGGAGGGCTATTGGTGGGCTTTCGGCCCACCACCTGTGTTTGGTGGGCCTTCGGCCCACCAAACACAGTCTCCCGGCTATCTGGAGACTCTCCAGATAGCCCCTTCTAACTTTCCTGAAATCATGGATGTAGAAATGTATGTATTAACGCCAACCCATTCACACAATACCACCCACCATTCACCCACATACCATCACACACACCCATTCACTCACCCATTACCATCACCCCTCATCTATTCTCTCACCCATCACCCATCACCCCCCACCCATTCACTCACCCATCACCCCACACCCATTACCCATCACCCCACCCATTCACTCACCCATTACCCATCACCCCACCCATTCATCACCATACCATCTCTCTCTCTCTCTCTCTCTCTCTCTCTCTCTCTCTCTCTCTCTCTCTCTCTCTCTCTCTCTCTCTCTCTCTCTCTCTCTCTCTCTCTCTCTCTCTCTCTCTCTCTCTCTCTCTCTCTCTCTCTCGCAGCATTTAGTAACACGACTGCCAAGAGAGGGGGAAAACAACAGAGAACAACGATATAGGCCATGAATGACTCGTATAAATCCTTTTGAAGAATAAATGAAAAGTTATAGAAAATCCTGAAGGTCCTAAAAAGTGTAAAATAAGCGATAATCTGGCACGAGATTATCGCTCGTGCCAGATTATCTCGCACTAGCTCGAATTATCTTCCTTAGAAGGGAGGAAGAAAAGGACCGGATGGAAAAGAGAAAAACATCGAGGAAGAATGTATAAATGTGAAGCGAAGCGAAGGGGAATGCGGCTAAAGGAGAAAGATACACGGCTTGACTATGACACACGGCCGCTTTAGTAGACACTGAGGACATTCCAGCGAGGAGGATGACGGAATTTTTAAGAGAGTGAGAGAGGAAGACGCGGAGAGGGAGTGGTTGGTAGAAAAAAGGGCAGGGTGAAGGAGAGGAGGGGAAGGGCCGCTCAAAATATATCGCTCCTGGAAGGATATTTCGCTCAGGGTATGAGAGGAGGTTGTTGGTAAAATTATTGTTTGGAATGATTGATGGCTGCGTGACGTGTTTGCTGCTACCGACTCTGCCAGTACCTACTCCAAATCCTCTTTTTTCTTATTTTCCTCCTCCTCCTCCTCCTCCTCTCCTCATCATCATCATCATCCGACCTTGACCGCTTAATTAGTTGGGCAAACAAGTGGTAGATGAGATTTGAAACCTATATGTGTAAAGTTTTGCATATAGGAAGTAATAAAGATCGAATTAGCTACTCAAAATGAACGGATGTGAACTTTTCAATGTTACCGAAGAAAAAGACTTGGGGACAATTATTGTAAGCAGCGATACTGTAGGTATAGACGAGCAGTGGAGAAAGAGGGGAAATGTGGGGAAGAAATGAAACTAAAATCAAAGTTGGAGAGTTAGGAGACAAAGAGAAGAAGGGGTGATAAAGAAGGAGGAGGAAAATAGGACACACATGGAAAAATAAAATAAACACTGACGTATACGAGGAAAGAGTGTGAAGAGGAATAGGATAAAATTAAACCTTAACCTGCTCTTTGGGCTACTGAAGTCATGTAAATGATATACGAGTCTTCTTTGCATAAGGTGCTGGCAATGGTTATCTCTCGCTCACACACACACACACACACACACACACACACAACACACACACACACACACACACACACACACACACACACACACACAAACACACAGACACACACACACACACACACCACACACACACACGAGCACGCGCTAGGGAAAGATGTAAATTTGAAGCCACGCTGCGTACATTCTTTTACCACCCTCCTTTCCTTGGTCTTTGTTATATTATCGTGGTAAAGATAAATTCCTTTGCCACGCGCCAACGCTTTATACACGTTGTAATCCCTTACACGCCACCCCTCAACGTTTCCTGTCTTTGGGTCTTCCGCGTGCTATCAAAGAAAACGGAATCACATGACGCGCGAGGCTCATTGGATCTGAGGCGCCGTTCACCAAGCGTCGCCTCTGATTATTTGGCCGCCCACTGAGCCCCTGAATCTCCAAACCCTCAGGTCACTGCCCGTGCCTTGTTCTTGACGACCCTCACAACGAACAGAAAAGAACAATGACTGACGGACTGTGGAATTTTTCCTTTTTAATCTGATTCAGCTTTGGAGTTCCCGACGCGAGGGTTGAACGAGATCAAAGTGTTTACGCCGTAAGTTTCAATGGCCTTTCAATATTTATTAGATTCAAGGAGATGGAAGCGTATTGGTTGTACTTACGTTATATTCCCTCCATCAAAAAATGTCCTTTTCCTATCATAAATTATTTTTATATCGTTCATTATTTTCACTTTATCGTTCTTCACCTGCACTTGATAATGTATTTGTCAGAGTTGTGCAGTGTTCAACTTTACCTACAGCGAGTCACTTGTTGCATCGCAGAAACATGGTAATTGTTGGCAGGCGCCGCAACCAGCCTCCTGCCCTGCACGACCGGCAGTCAAACCCCCTATTTTGAGTGAAGCGTGCAATAGAGTCTGCATAAAATATATTCACATTTTCATGACCTTAAGACCCTACTAAACAATATTAGGGAGGGTGTCCCCGGGACCCCACTTGGGGCATTTTCCAAAAAAAACCCTTTGAATGCAAATTACCTGGCGCCATCATCGGAACTTCAAATTTTTTTGCTCAAATTCGTAAGTTTTTGGGCCATTTTCTTCGAAAAATGGGTTTGTTTTAAAAACCCATTTTTTTATGGTAAAGGATTAAGATGAAACACTAAAAATAAAAGTTCATTAATTTGTTAAGGACTATTGAAAAATTAAATGAAAATACAGCCCAAAATACAATGTTGTCTCCATCTTGTATATAAAAAATATGGTGGAAAGGGCCCAAAACTTTAACGGGAAATTTAAAACTGCTCAATCTAAATTTTTATTGTTTGATGTGAGGGCCCCCAAACCCAATAAACAATGAAAAAACTAGAGACAAAACTAATGATTTTATAACTTATATCCCCTTATCAACTTTGCTACTGACAGGTTTGCATCAGACAAAGAAAACCTTTTCAAAATTTCAGGGGAAAAATTGGGAAAAGGGAAACAAATGCCAAATAATGCGTTACCCCGGCCATCATGATTCTACTCTACAAAAACCAAAAAAAGGAAATAACAAGGGGAGAAAAGGGAAAATTTCCCAATATGTTAGGATTTACAGAATATTCGATCCCCCCCTTGTCTACTCCCGTGTTATTGGATTTAAAATTACATGAAAACATTAATTTTCCCAAGAAGTTTTAAAGACATGAACGGGTTTCCGACCCAAAATCCCCATTTTTTGGGAAAAAAAAGGGGCAATGAGAAAAACCCAAAGGGTAAGGCGGTCAAAAAGCAGAAACTAAAAAGTTGAGAATCTGCATGATTATTTTCCCACCCCAAAGATGCAACGGGCGTTGAGGGAAAAATGCTATTCTCTGGGTAGTACCCCGGGCCAAAACCAAAAGGGACAGCCAAACATATATCAAAAAACTATACCCAACCACTATGTCAAAAACGTTTTCCTTACTTTTTGGAAAAGGGCCCCTATTTTCAGTGTATACGTTTTTTGGGTTTTTTACAATTTATTATGACTCTTTCATCAAGAGGGGTGCAAGATTGGTCAGAGCTGGCCATTTTTGCTTGCAGAAGAAAAAGGGTTTGGGGGAAAACAACACCTCTTCCCCCCCAAAAAAAAAGTAGCACTTAAATGCACTGAGAACAAGATAAAAGGGAACAAAATTTTTTTGATCTGCCCCAAAAATTTGGTGGTTGTTAGCCGGGAAAAAGCATTGAACAAAAAAATTTTGGAAATTTACGGGAAAAAGGAAAACCCCCCAAATCGAGTTTTTGAAAAGGAAGCAAATAAAGCTGAACTATCTTGGGCACAACAACAAAAGAGGCTGAGGTAATCATAATTCAGCAATTTGTCCATATAGCGAAGGGGGGTACAAAGAGCATTAGGTAAAGTGTGATGATATTAATATAAATAATATCTATTTATATATATATATATATATAAAATAAATATATTTTAAAATTAGGGTGGTTAAAAAAAAGGGGAAATTTTGGAAATCTCTGATGGAAACTCAGGGAATTATTGTTTTTAATGGCAAAAAAAAAAAGCAAAAAAATTTCATGTGAATTTTTTAAGTTTTTGGGGGTTCGCACGGGGTATTTTGTTTTTTCGAGACAATACAAATTTTAAATTTTCAAGTTTTTTTTTTCACATCAACTATAAATGCCACAGAAACAAAAAACCAAATTTTGCTGGGAAGTGGGGGTTAACTAACCTTTCCTGGGAAATTTTTTCACGATACGGCAGGGGTATACAAGGATGAATTTTATTTTTGTACTATAAAAGGGAAACAGTGATAGGAATGGCACTTTTTCCTGGATTTCTAAAAAAAACTAAAACTTAAAAAGACTAAAAATAACGATTAAAAACGTTTTGTATTTTCCCTTTCTGTAAGTTTTATTTTAGGGTTCAGGTTCACCTTTCGGGGGCGCTCGACAGCGGGGCGGAGAGCTTGTCGATCGTTTCTCGCCCCTTGGTGAGGTTTTGGGAATAATCAGTGAAATTTTGATCGCCCTTCCGCAGGATCATTGGTCACTGCCCAGATGTTGGACGGTCCCCTTTGGCCCGGGTTGTCCGCCTCGTTTTCCTTCCAGCTGAGCACAGGAGTTTTGGAAAAAAACCGGGGCCCTTTCCAACTTTCATTTCCCGGGTGAAGGGGGGGAAAAGTGACCCCTTGGTGACAAGGTCACTCAAAGTGCCCGGGAAGGGAAGGATTTTGGGGGTTTGTTTGTCGTCCATCGCTTTTTGGGTCAAAGGGTCCTTTCAATGGCCAGCTTTCCACCATCTTGATCTTCTCCTCGATCGTAAACTTTGTCGCTGAAAAAGGGCAAGGCCAACAAGGCCCTTTTTCCCAACCCCCCAAACCAGTCCCGGGTTAAAGGTCTTCACCGTGGCCCCCCGGGAGATTTTTGAGTTGAGGTTTTTTTGAAACTTGGGGGAGATCTGGAAGAGAGTGGAAAAATGGTTAAAAGGAGCGTCTGGGGGCCAAGGGAGCCTCAAACCAGGGGGGGGACGTAGATTAGGATGATGAACACACTATCTCTGGAGGCTACCCCAAACCCTGGGCCCGTGAGTTCAAAACTCGTTCTTGAACATCGTCATCGGGGAGGTGTAGATCGCCTTGGGCCAACCCTTTCTCGCGTATTTGGTGAGTTTCCTGGTTTGCGGAAGAGGGTGGGACCCTCCCCCTTAATGGCCCTTTGGGGTTAATTCCGCAACTCTTTATAATCGTCTCTTTTCGTTGCGGCCCCCTTGGGAAGAGCCTCAAGGGTCGTCCTCTTCCATTTGTCCCTCGTCAGCCAATCGTGGTTTGTTGATGATCCCTAGCATTGGGGTTTTTTTGAGAGTGGGGCCCCTTCTTTTTGGGAAACCCTTTGGAATAGTTTTAACGTTTTTGGGGCCCGGGCGTAAACGTCGCCGAAGGGGGACCTTGAAAGGGTGAGGGAAAGGGTGAGCTCCCCTAACGTTTTGGGGGGGGCGGCACCCAAAAATTTTAACAACGGGCGACCGAAAATTAAGTTTTGAGGAGGGGGGCAAAAGCCAGCGGACCCGTGTTTTGAAAACGGTGGTTCGAAGCAGAGGGCCCCCCAACTCTTTTTCGAACTTCCAAATGTCTGATGGTCTCCTCGCTTTGCTTTCCATTTCTTCCCGGGACCGGGAAAGGCAAGGCCCGGGATAGGCAGGAGCTTCTCTTCCCTTTAAGGGGCGGACTTGGGGACAACGATGGCCCCAACGAATTTAATTTTTTAAATTTTACTTTTTGATCCCGGGGAAGAGTTTTTCCCCTCCCCCAAAGAAAGGGTTTAAAAACCGCGGCGTGCTCCTGTACTTGGTTTTTGATAATCCTTGACGGGGTGCTTTGCTGTTTCCCTTTCCCCAAAAAACCCCTTTTCCGGGGTGTCGGGGAAAGGGGCGAGGTGGGAAAGGGCTCGCCTCCCTGTCTGCAGCGGGGGGGAGGAAGACGTGGTGGGCTTTTCCCCGGAGGTCAACTAGACCCTGTCACTGCTGTGCCACCTCCTTCGTGCTTCAGCCCCCTTTTTGGACCCCGGAAGCAGAGGGAGCGGCGCTTCCTCGAGCGAAGAGTTGGTTTTCGGGGCGAAGAAGTTGATGAATCAGCACATTCAGCAGTGGAAGGAAAAATCCCCGGGGCACCAAAACAATCATTTTCCCCTCTCCCAAAATCTCTGCTAACTCCTTCTCTTCCTTCTTTTTCGGGAGCCAAACCCCTTTTATGTTTCCCAGACTCTTTTGCCCTGCCCTCCCTTTTCAACAATAAATCATTTCCATTTTCCCTGGCCCCTTTTGGGCGTCGAGGAAGTCCTTTTTCCCCTGTTTGAGGTGGAACATGGGAAAAAAAGAATGGCAGGGGCTGCGTGTCGAACAGTGACGCCCAAATGTCCCCGGAGGAGGGCGTCGGAGACCTTTTCCCCCTTTGGATTGACCCTTTTTTTGCCTTCACGAACCCTTTGTACTTTCCCCACAGGGTTTCCCGTTTTTTTTATGATTGATCGCAGCGGGGGGGGGGGGCAACCCGGAAAATGGGCCCCCGGCCCAAAACCCCTGACGACTTCGTCGTGACAGCTTTTTGATTTTCCTTTTCTATTCGATCCCCTGACAGAAGAGTCGCCCAGGAAAATCTTCCCCTGTTGGAAGGACAATCTGGCGGGGGGCTTCAAGGGGGGGTGCCAAAAAAAAACAGCTCAGTCTGTTTTCCCAAATTTTTAAAAGCGCCATTTTGACCCGAGGACCAAAAAAAGAGGGTTTTTTTTGCTTTTCTTCCCGGGTTTGGGGCATTAAAATACAGACTATAAACAGCAAAAGCTACGTCGGGGGATTCACCAAACCAAATTGCCATCGCCAAAAAAAGTATATCTAAAGGCAAAGGGCCCCCAACAATGTGTAAGGTTTTGGTAACTATGTAAGGGGGAACAGGCAAAAATTTCCCACACTCGTGCGACCCCTCAACATGCTTTTAAATTTTGGGCGAGACTCGGGTTTGGAAGTTTTTTCAAAAACTCTCACAATAATTCACGAGTGTAAAAACGGGAAAAGTTTTTTTGAATTTCCTACCCATAAAATTTAACCCCCTGTATCTGTAATATTAATTTTACAGATACAAAAAGAATTGTATATAATATTATTTTATAATATATATAATATAATTTTAATATATATCTATATATATATATATATATATTTTATATAATAAAATATAAAATACCGTGTTTTTCGTGTTGCTAATGTACTTTTTCCAAAACTTGGGCTGTCATGCCCCTGGGTTTCCCCATGAGACCCCTGGGTGAAAGGGCAAAATAATTGACATTGGTGCGAGTGTTAAAAAGCATAAAAAACCCAAATTTTTCCAAAAAGTTCCCGGTAAACACGCTCTGACAAAGGGTGTTTATCTGTTGCCCAGTTTCTTTTGGGATTTGGAAAGGGGAAAAACAAAAAAGCCCCTTCATGCTGGCAACCACCTACAAGCAAATCGGGGAAAAAAAGACTCCCCACGAAGAAAGCAAAAGCAGGGGGTACTGGGTTTTTGGCCCTTCCCGTTATGGAGGTACCAAGATGAACAATATGTTGATGTGCGAAATCCAAAGTCTGGTCAGCCAAGACAGTATGGGGAAAGGCAATTTCAACCCCTGACTTGAAGAGTCTCCCACCTACAACAGAAGCTTTTGAATTAAATGTACTACGAGCCCTTATTCAAACTGCTATTTGGTTATCAACCTGTGAAGCTGAACCCCCCATGATGGACCCCACCAAGTATGGATAGAAGTCCGAAGAATTTTCAAAGTCACTAATTCCTTTGTTATTGCCTGCAAATACGCCACTAGCTCCTAAAGAAGTACTTGAGCTGATTCACTGTCGTTGCTCTTCTTCAAACCCATGCTTAACAGCTCAATGTCGTTGTAATGCAGCCAAACTTCCATGCACAGTATTTTGTTTGTGTTATGGAGAATCAAGGTGTAGAAACGAAAAGACAATCTTAGCCTTGAAAACAGATGTAGAAGGGGATGATATTGAGCCATTCGTCACTGTTTGAACCCTATGTACAGATGCCAAGACATAAACCTGGAAAATATACCGAGGATGAGTGACAAGAATAATACTCAATAGTTTTTGGCCAGTTGTCGAGTAACATAGTGAGTTTACCCTTTTTGTGATTAAGCTGTTGGACGTGGATAGGGCAATTTTTTGTTACAAGTATGATATGTTAATCTGCTATAGCTGTTTAATACGACAATCTCTCCAAAGCATTTGTCCCAGTTTCATATCTTTTTTTGTGTGTAACAAGTATATGATATGTTCATCTGCTTAAGTTGTTAAATACGACAATCTCTTCAAAGCATTTGTCCCTGTTTCATATCTAAGCAACTGTACACCACTGGATAACAATTGATTTTATGCAAGGCAGTGATTTATTTGAGGTGTTGCAATCGTCATAAAGTATGGCCTTTCTTGATATGACTGCAATGAGAAAACTACTCTCCTTGTAAATATCTTGGATTATTATTCGTAAGTAGTCGATGGAGGCAACTTGATAGCATTCGTATTTTGGTTTATATTTAATTTAATTTTCAATAAGTCCTCAACAATTCAATGAACGTTTATTTTGAGCTGTTCATCTTAATCCTTGACCATGAAAACATGGATATAGACACCTATTTCTCAAAGATATGACAAGAACTTACAGTGATTTGAGCAAAATTAAAAGTTCCGATGATGGCGCCAGGTAATTTGCATACCAATGGGTTTTATGGAAAATGCTCAAGTGTGTCAGGGCAACACCCTCCCTAATATTGCTTAGTAGGGTCCTAAGGTCATGAACATGTAAATATATTTTATGCGGACTCTATTGCACGGTACGGTACCCCTCTCTGACTGCTGCACAGTCCACTGCTACCACCTCCCCACACCGGAGCGAGGGTTTCAGGCTGTGGGTGACGCGTGGCCTTGGAGTGACGCGAATGTTTCCATCTATCTCACCGAGGACACATTCTTGCGATGACTCACCAACGACACGAGGAACAACGAGGAGAGGGAGGCAGTAAGGATGAGAAAGCAGGGAGGCTGGCAGGGAGACTGGCAGGGAGGTTGGCAGGGAGGCTGACAGGGAGGTTGGCAGGGAGGCTGACAGGGGGGTTGGCAGGGAGGCTGACAGGGAGGTTGGCAGGGAGGCTGACAGGGGGGTTGGCAGGGATGCTGACAGGGAGGTTGGCAGGGAGGCTGACAGGGAGGTTGGCAGGGATGCTGACAGGGAGGTTGGCAGGGAGGCTGGCAGGGAGGTTGGCAGGGAGGCTGACAGGGAGGTTGGCAGGGAGGTTGACAGGGAGGCTGACAGGGAGGTTGGCAGGGAGGTTGGCAGGGATGTGAGAGAAGCGTTAATTAAGACCGGTTCCCAGTAGCCCGCTTCAACGACCGCCGTTGTCGTACACCGCCCAACAATGACGTCACCATCATCACTGCTTGAGTGGTATTTGTGGTAACTGGGCACAGTTTGCACCTCTGCTCGAGCGGACACCGCCGAGCGGGAGAGATGACTTGATTTTAACTTTGTACGGCAGCCGTATAGCGGTACGGCGGTGCGGTCGACTTTTTTGTGACGTCATTTTGACGTCATTGTTGTTTATTGTTGGTGTACGGCGGCCGTACAAGCGGGCTAGTGGGACCCGGCCTTTAGAAAGGAACAGGGTGAGGTTGAGAAACAAAATTCTCATATGAGTTTCAAATGAAGCGTCATGTTTTCAATCCTTTTTTTCCTCTCCGTCACCTCCCTGCCATTCTCCTGGCGAATATTTGTCCCCAATTTTGTGAATCAGTCAACACTTCACATCGTCAATTTCTCGGATCCTTGGATTTGTTTCATATTTACATGCTATTCGAAAAGTGAGATCCATCCTAGGTAAGATATATTATATAGATGTTGCTGGGTGAGTGTAATTGTAATCTCCCTTGGCCTTGTTTCATCCATCGTCGAAAGGCCGAAGTCAGAGACAGGAAGGAATATAAAGGAAGAAGACAAGTGTCTCTAGCTTCCTTGGTCGAAAGGCCGAAATCCACTCACATGCTGCTCATCAACCCTACCTTCGACGGCGAGCGCTTAGAAGGACCGCTGTGGCCGTGGCGACACATAACATGAGGTGTGTCGTGAGTGAGCCATGTTTAGGGAGTCTGTCAGGATTGTTGTCGTGGCGAAGCAGTTATGTCTGGGGACTATTTATTTCAGTTATCCATGACATCACGGCTTAAGCCTCGTTCACATCTCTACGACTCGCGTCGGCAACCGGTCACGACTTGCTGAGTCATCCAGTCGGTGCCGACTGCAGCCGATTTTGGGGGGTCTGCACGAAGCTCCAAAATCGGCGTGGTTGGCTCAAGTTGCCGTAGTTAGGCGACTAGTCGGCGACTAGTCCGCGATTGTCGGCGATAGTCGCGGACCATCACGGACTAAAACAAATTTAATCGCCAAAATTGGATTGCCGTCATACGACAACAGTCGCCGACAGTCGCAGCACGCCGGTAAACATGGTTGCCGTCATGCGGCGACTGTTCCCAGCCGTGCTGCGACAAACACTGGATATGGCAAGCTCCTCCACCGACCGTAGTCGGCGCGGTTAGCCGACGGTTTGCCGTAGTTAGACGACTAATCGGCGATTAGTCTGCGATTGTTGGCGAAAGTCGCCAACTATAGGGGTATTTGAAAATATAAAGGTCAACTTTGAGTTGGCGTCATGCGACGACATTTGCCGACAGTTGCAGCACGACTCAAACCCATGGTTGCCGTCATGCTGCAACTGTTCCCAGCCGTGCTGCGACTGACGTCGAGTGGTTGAAGATGTGGGCAGCGCTCTGGCCCATCCCCCACACCCCTTTTCAACCTTCGCTTGTGTAGTAAACCACGCCACTGATGTCTGTCACACTGTTGTCCACACACTTGCCCATCTTGACTAGGCCACAAATACTTATGTGCCTCCAAATATTTGTAATTGAACACAATTACTACGACAAGGTGACAATAATCGCCAAGGCACTAAAGATACTGCGGAAGCAGTATAGCGCTAAAGATACTGCACTAAAGATACTGCTCTATTTATAGTGGATAATGATGACGATAATAATAATAATAATAATATTAATAAATATCTCAAAAATTTCGTTCTTCCTCTCTCTCTCTCTCTCTCTTCTCTCTCTCTCTCTCTCTCTCTCTCTCTCTCCTCTCTCTCTTCTCTCTCTCTCTCCTCTCTCTCTCTCTCTCTCTCTCTCTCTCTCTCTCTCTCTCTCTCTCTCTCTCTCTGTCTCCTTTTTTTTCTTCTATTATTTCTTCTCCCTCCTAGCTCTTCCTACTCCCTTTTCATCATCCACACACACACATCATAGCCAGTATGTGATATTATCGTGAATAACGAAACTTTTTTTTTCTGGTGAGTTTTGATGTTTAGAATTAATCTGCTAACCATTTCTGTCGCAAATCATATTGGGTTAGGCCGCTAGGTTTTTGTTGTTGTTGCTGCCTGGGGCATACCTACCTGGCACAGGAGACATTTATATTTCTGCTTCCCACCCTCTCTCTCTCTCTCTCTCTCTCTCTCTCTCTTCTCTCTCTCTCTCTCTCTCTCTCTCTCTCTCTCTCTCTCTGATTATCCTTATCTTTATCATATCATTGTTATTATTACTAGCAGAAGTTACCCGTAAAAAGTATAATGCTCTGAAATACAATTTGAATGGTTTTGCTCATGTAACACAGTGTTTTTTAATTTTTTTTTTTCTCTTTTTTTCTCTCTCTCTCTCTCTTCTCTCTCTCTCTCTCTCTCTCTCTCTCTCTCTCTCTCTCTCCTCTCTCTCTCTCCTCTCTCTCTTCTCTCTCTCTCTCTCTTTTCTCTCTCTCTCTTCTCTCTCTCTCTCTCCTCTCTCTCTCTCTTTTCTCTCTCTCCACTCTCTCTCTCTCCTCTCGCATCCTTGTTATGAACTTCACTTATCAATAGAAGTTACTTCTCTATCAATATCTCTCTTTCTTTCTTTCTCTCCATCTCTTTCTCTCTTGAAGGAGAGAGAGAGAGAGAGAGAGAGAGAGAGAGAGAGAGAGAGAGAGAGAGAGAGAGAGAGAGAGAGAGAGAGAGAGAGAGAGAGAGAGAGAGAGAGAGAGAGAGAGAGAGAGAGAGAGAAGAGAGAGAGAGAGAGAGTGTGTGTTACAAACTTCATGAAAGGAAAGGAAAAAGGTTTTATAGAAGTATTGGATTTGACATAGACGAGAAGTGCCCTATATCGTTTTACTCCAGTTAATTAATGTACTAATGATGAACAATATATCAAAAAGTTATTTCACAGCCATTTTCGAATAATCGAATTTCCACTTGTACGAACATTGCTAATCACCTGTTATGAATTTTTTGATAGCTCTGATTTGTTTGAATATGAATCACATTGATTCAGATGAGCATAAATTAAAAACTTGGTTCATGCTCCTGTACCATTCATCACTCGCTGGTCATCGCGTGGGGATTGATAATTGTGTTGCACCATCGGGCGGCGCAACATACCCTGTATAAGCGGCGCAACACACCCTGTATAGGCGGCGCAACACACCCTGTAGGCGGCGTAACACTAACTCAGGACTCACCCATGCTTGGTGCTCGGCAAACTGTGGCTTGTTGAGGGAGAAGGAAATTGTTTCTTGCTGGCCACCAAATGCTCGACGCTTGGCAAACCACCAGCAAACAAACTGTAGTGTGTGACGCCTCAACAGGGCAGCTAATGTGATGCCGATGCAGCGTCACGTCGAATACCGATCAACATTGAAGGGTCGCTGTGACAATGGTTTAGTGAGGAAAAAAAATCTATGTACGTATATGCTAAAAAAATGGATGATCCTCTTCTAATTCATTACCATACTCTTGAAATGTCCTTCCTATCACGAAAAACTCGCCTTTGTGGTATCAATAAAAAGTGTGCGTGCAGTGTTACATTATAATATGATACGCACTGTACACGTTGCCTCTATGAAATAACTGCAACCCTTGAAACCATCCCTCCCTTGCCCCTCGTTTCGTCCTCGTCCCTCGCTGGACAATTTCATGGATGGGGATGAAAGGTAGATGTAGGTAGTGTTAGGTAACAGGAATTACCACGTGTAGGTATCACGGCCTCTTGTAACTTTCTTTATTTTCTTATGTTCTTATGTTATGTTCTCGTTCTTAAATCCCTTGCTCCGCCTCTGCCCAGACGTGACCTTTTTTTGGGCTTTGTTCCACCCACCACCACCTGCCTCACCTCCACCTGCCTCACCTCGCCTGCCTGTCCCCTCTGTCATCCCGGACACGCTCTCCCCTCAGGCTCCCTCATTACGGGGACGCTGATTTATCATGAACAATTACTCCTCCACAAAGGCAGCGAGTAACGAGCACCTTGTGGTATACTCACTCTATTCATTAAATGTCAAAATACGGAGACTATTGAAATATCCTTGCTAGTTTAGCGTGATATGCAAACTTGCGCCGTGGTATTGGTGGTTGTTGTGGTGATGTAGTGAACTTAGCGTCAAATTCCCGTGACTGATGCAATTTTATGTTAGTGGTGTATGGTATAGAGACACAAGAATGATCGAGGGAAGCAAGGAGGACGGAGAGATGAAGGAGGAGAAAGGGGAGGAGATGAAAGAGATATATGATAAGACAGACTGCTATGAGATATTGAGATAGAAATTTTGCTGCGACCCCGTTAGCGAGGGTTCTCCTTTCCTATATTCCCTCCCTCAATATTGTATTACATACTCTGTCCTAACGCTACCATTTCTTCATCGTCTTTTAATTTTGCTTGTATTTTTAATAATCCTAATATTATTTTATTCTTCATTTATCTTCCTCCTTCTCATCCTTCTTCTCTTCCGTAACAAGACCACAAGAACACACAAAGAGAGAGCGAGAGACGTGGCTGCCGAGCGCTAGTGTTATTATTCTCTTAACGTTTGCTATTATTAAGGTAAGGTAAAGATAGGTCCTTACGCCAGAGTGGTCCAACTACGGGCACGCGAGCCACAAGTGGCCCACGGGTTGATTTTTTGTGGCCCGCGAGCACTCATATTAATATATTAATTAATTAACCAAAAAAAGAATCTTATATATATAAAATTATCATATATTTACCCTATACTTCCCATTAGAAGGTAAGAATATGACTAGCATTATTTCTGTATTACAACAGGGTGTATTACTTCAGTCAAAAAACAAAATTTGTTATGTTTCTTTACGTCGAGGCTCTGCCTAGGTAGGCCCTAGAGCCTTTGTATCACTAAAAGTTCATGTATTAAAAAAAATATTAGTAAGGTCTTAAGTTATATATATATATATATATATATATATATAATATATATATATATATATATATATATATATATATATATATATATATATATATATATATATTATATAATATATATATATATATATATATATATATATATATATATATATATATATATATATTATATATATATATATATATATATATATATATATATATATTATATATATATATATATTATATATATGTATATATATATATATATATATATATATATATAGATATATATTATATATATATATATATATATATATATGTATATATATATATATATATATATATATATATATATTTTATATAATATATATATATATATATAATTATATATAATATATATATATCATATCATATATATTAGTGGCCCTCAACGTATAAGTTTATAGGCAAAGTGGCCCACGGCGTGGAAAAAGTTGGACCATCCTGCTTTTACGCTATGCTGCAGGTGGCCTCGGTGCTCATCTCCGTCGCATTAGCCCTTGAGCCTGCGTGGGTGGGTGAGAACCCGTTATAGTATAGGCTCTGGGGGGGAGTTCGTGTATATGGCTCTTTTAGAGCATTACCCTGAATTTTATTGTTATATATGTCAAGGCCGTCAAAAAAAGTTTGGGTAACACTTCCAGATCAGGTACAGTTTTTCCGCAGAGCCCGTTGAAGATTTTTGGTCGAGCGCCCTGAAACGAAATTGACGATATTGTAGTTTCATGCAATAAACCACCATCAGGTCCACAAAAATTATTCATTGTAATTAATTACCAAGCCTTTGATAGTACTAACAACATTTTATGAGTATTCAGACACATAAACCTCGGGTTTCAGTGCGAAATAGCTAAAATGTTAGTGATTTTAGTCCAAAAATCGTTCGAGTTTGAAAATGCCTCTATGTTTGAAGGCTCTCCACAAAGTCAATATTATACTTAGAACTGTCATACTTCTCCAAAAGTCTCCTTATCAAGTTCTCTGACAATTCCAATTCGCATATTGGTTAAAAAATATTAAGTATGGTGGTGAGGGAGACAAATATAACCTAGAGTCAACCTTAACTTAAGTTGCCGCGTTTAGCCGCGTTTAGCGATTGCGGTCAAATGATCATATCTCTCCAAATAATTGTCTTAAGAAGTAAATTTTTAGTGTCTAAATGTATGTTTTTTACCCTAAGGAATTGATTGACACTATTTTTAAGTTGATTGGAGTTGATCTGGTTATCATAATGCCAAATTGTCAAAAAAATATGCGGAGAAACATAATTGTTGGTATGGTAGGCATGGACTCCACATATTAGAGGAAAAGCAATCGTGTTACTGAATGGTAATGTTGTTCATAATACTTGATGAAATAATTAATATATATTATTTCTTTTCCAGGACCCTGAGATGCTTGGTCGGTCTGCTGCCATAGCCTGAGGGGTGACCAATCGTCTTCACATGCCTACAACCATACACATGGATTCAACGATGGAATCAGTCGCACTATCAAAGTCATCCACAGACATTTCAGTTGACGTCAATAAGTGCATCATCTGTCAGACAACAACTGCTGATAAAACTGTTAGTACCAGCAATGGGTGTAAAAGGATCCGAGACAACAAGCAGCATCATCAGACAACGTCGTGTGGATAAGTAGCCATCACTGTCGCTGATATCATCGCTATCGTCCTCGTCAGCATTCTCATTATCAGCAACCTTCTTTTGTGTCATGACTGATGATGCTGTTTGTTTGTAGGTTTCAGGTTTGAAATTGTACAACGTCCAAAAAAACTTAAGTACAGCTTCGGGGATATCCATGTCATTACATGCAAGCTTTAACTCTTGAGCATCACAAAAGTTGTCTTCAAGTCCAAAATCGTATTCATCAAGAGACTTCCGTATAACACAAGCACATACTTGTATAGGATCAACAGAATGGATGCGTTCAGCTAATGCATTTGCCGAGTTACGTGACACACCAAACACCATCATTGACTTACGCAGAGCATCAGGATATGTAAAATCAACATCACTACCAAATTGATTAACCAAGAATATTTTCACATCTCTGTTGCGAAAGCCACATTGGTCATCAATGCTATTTAAGTGGTTTCGGATAACACACAACTCATAGCCGTTGCCATTTTTCAGGCCTTTCTCTAATTCAGACAAAACCTGATTCCATACAAGGTGTTTGGTTGATAATTGTGGTGCTAACTCCTTGGATCTTGAGTCGTACTTGTACATGTACGTCTTGATCATGCATTCGTTATGATAATATACATCTGCGCCAAACACAAAACATGGATCTTGAAGGTCGCAGGTACGAGTGTAGACTTCATCTTGGAAATAGTTAGTTGCAGCTAGAAAGGACGAAGCACGGTTGGATTCGCAGATGCGAAATTTTATGTACTCATGTTTGTATGATTTGTTGTCACAGATAATACAATTTATGTCACGCACTGCTGTTGCTGTCGGGCCAGTATTGGGCGGGTGTCGGGCAGTCTGTGAGCGAGTGTTTCTATCCTCTGATGTGTTCTGCTGATTCAATGACTGATCTGGACTTTGAGCTACATTCTGTTTCGTAAGTCTATCAAGAACAGATTTCATAGTGTACTTCTTGTAACAGGCACTCGTTACATGGTAAAGGAACTGGTCTTCATCAACAAGTTTCAGTCTTTTGGAAACATGATCATTGTGTATGTCACTGGCTTCTCGGATCCTTTTACACCCATTGCAGGTACTAACAGTTTTATCAGCAGTTGTTGTCTGACAGATGATGCACTTATCAACTGAAACTGTCAACTGAAATGTCTGTGGATGACTTTGATAGTGCGACTGATTCCATCGTTGAATCCATGTGTATGGTTGTAGGCGTGTGAAGACGATTGGTCACCCCTCAGGCTATGGCAGCAGACCGACCAAGCATCTCAGGGTCCTGGGAAAGAAATAATATATATTAATTATTTCATCAAGTATTATGAACAACATTTCCATTCAGTAACACGATTGCTTTTCCTCTAATATGTGGAGTCCATGCCTACCATACCAACAATTATGTTTTTCCGCATATTCTTTTGACAATTTGGTATTATGATAACCAAATCAACTCCAAACAACTTAAAAATAGTGTAAATCAATTCTTTAGGGTAAAAAACATACATTTAGACACCAACATTTACTTTCTAAGACAATTATTTGGAGAGATATGATCATTTGACCGTAATTGCTAAACGCGGCTAAACGCGCCAACTTAAGTTAAGGTTGACTCTCGGTTATATTTGTCTCCCTCGCCACCATACATAATTTTTTTTAACCAATATGCGAATTGGGATTGTCAGAGGACTTGATAAGGAAACTTTTGGAGAAGTATGACAGTTCTAAGTATAATATTGACTTTGTGGAGAGCCTTCAAACATAGAGGCATTTTCAAACTCGAACGATCTTTTGACTAAAATCAATAACATTTTAGCTATCTCGCACTGAAACCCGAGGTTTATGTGTCTGACTAGTCATAAAATGTTGTTAGTACTATCAAAGGCTTGATAATTAATCACAATGAATAACTTTTGTGGACCTGATGGTGGTTTATTGCATGAAACTACAATATCGTCATTTTCGATTCAGGACGCTCGACCAAAATTCTTCAACGGGTCTGCGGAAAAAACTGTACCTGATCTGGAAGTGTTACCCAAACTTTGTTTGACGGCCTTGACATATATAACAATAAGATTTAGGGTAATGCTCTAAAAGAGCCATGTACACGAACTCCCCCCCCAGAGACACTTATCCCGGGACACTGGGCTATATAGTATGACTTCCACAGTTCAGTTCCCTTCCCTAGGTTTCCCCATGTACCCATTTATCGAGCAACACCGAAAGAAAGGATGAACAGCTTTTTGGGCTGGCCGTCGACATGCACTGGCCGGATTCGAACCAAGGCACGTCGATTCGTAGCTAGGTGCGCTAGCCACTACACCAAGGAAGCGACATTATTATTAGTACTATTACGTATATATACATTTTCGCGTAATTCCTCATATATTTCATCACGTAACGCCGATCACCGTTCAGCGTGCAGCCGTGTAATCATCACAAGCGTTAATGATTCAGCGTCAACGAAGAGCGTGATGATGGATGGATATCCATGACCACCTGACTGTTGGTTATATATGGAGCGTGAGGCTTTCCCGTACGATCATTGGAACACAGTTATCAGGGCAAACACAGCAGCATGGAACTCTTGATCCCGTATGTCTTCTCGCGGGGCATGAAATAAGGTTTTATTGCGTGTTTGCCTTCCTATTGTTGCATATTTTTCTTTGATAATATTTATTATTATTTTTTTTTTTTTTTGGGTGGAAGGTGTAGAGAGAAAACATTTTTTTTCTCATTATGATATACCTGGGCTTGTTTAGGTGTATCTTATTTCAATTTCATGACATCGATTTAGTCGATCGTGTAGGTAAATCATACTTTTCTTAAGGGGCATTGTTCATATAACACATTAGTACTGTAGATATATAATGTTTAGCTTTTTATTGAGTCGCATTATATATTCATTGATTTATAATTTTACAGGCAGTGTGTTGTATTTAACCAAGTTCTATGTCAGGCAACTGTAAATACACCAGTCATTGATTATTATTTGTGTTGGCCTGCGTACCACTCTGTCTTTCTGTCTTTACCACTTTACTGCAGAACTTTACCTCTGTACCACGCGGCCAGGGTGTGTGTGTGTGTGTGTGTGTGTGTGTGTGTGTGGTGTGGTGTGTGGTGTGTGTGTGTGTGTGTGTGTGTGTGTGTGTGTGTGTGTGTGTGTGTGTGTGTGTGTCTCAGTTTTCTTGACATACCTTGGCTTTCACTCACTGTCTCTGACTGCGATTCAAGCGATCCAAACCATCTAACTCCCAGAAAATCATCATCATTAACACACACCTTTAAGAGTTGGAGCCAGCAGTCACCGCCTACCGGAGCTCCTGGCGGGGATAACAAGCCAGCCCCCATGGCAGCGGGCTGGGCAGTCTCCCCATGGCCACTCTTCCCCCTCATCCCCGACGCGTAGCAGCCTGCTGCGCCCCCCCACACGGAGAGTGTATCCTGCTGAGTGCCCCGCACTCCTCGTCAGGATGGACAAGCCAGATGCGGCACCCTCGTGCCGCACGCCAGCAGCACGAACTCTCCTTTCTTCCGGGATCGGCGAGTGTAGCCATGCCCCTCGCCACCCGTCATTTTGCCCGCAGCCTAGCGCCGCCGCGCTGCCGCACTAGGCTGGCACCGACCAACGCACTCCACTCTGCGACATCAAAGCATCTCTCTGACGGGCTCAAGCTAGCCCGTGGTCCTCCCCTGCTGGAGGCCCGATAGACACAAACAAAACACAGTAACATGGCATAGCGCCAAGTAAAGGCGACACACACGCATCACGGGGGAAAGAAGGAACAGATAGCAACAAACACCATGATATTTAAGGGAATTGGTTTAATTATCACATGTGTAATAAATCCTTCATGATACACAGAGTGATAGTCCATGAGCCAGGCCAGATATCGGTACCACCTGGGGTGACTAAACACGAATGGTACTAAAATGTTTATAGAGTGACTGTAAATAATAAGATATGATAGCCTTCCCGCACTGGTAAACTTAGTCTGATTTTTTGATGCAATGGGGGTGCTACCCAAAAAAAAAAGATTTTCAGCGTGACGCTCGGGGTTTTCCTCATTTTCTTTAAAATCAATCACACGATCGTTTTCGAAACTTTTGGGCACCCCATGTAGAATTTTTATCTCTACCAGAGTTGTTCCGGTTTTTTCAAATTTCCTCATATTTTGGGATTTACCTAAAAAAAAAAAAAATTTTGGGTTTTTTCCTAAATCGGGAATAAATCCCAAAATATGGGAGAAATTAAAAAATTATTCACAGTCTTTAGCAAATTTGATTTCTAAAAGGTTTTCGATGTATTTTTTATTTTCCCCCCAATTTGGGGGTTTATTTCATATTTGGTGATTTTTTGTGATTTTTTTGGGGAAAATTTATTTTTGGGAAGGAAAAACATATGTAGAAGGGTTTTCCCCTGAAAATGTTTTGTTGTTTTTTCATGAATGTTTATGGATTTTTTTTGCAGGTGTGTCTGCTGTCTGACGGCATAGAAACCATCCGAGGAAGAGGCCGGACGCGTTCCCACTGCCCCTATGAACAGCGTGCTCTGGTGTCCCACAGGTTTTGGACTCCTGGAACACTTGCTCGGGCTGCGAGATCAGGCAGCTGATCCAGCCCTGGAAGCAGCCAAGGGCCTTGAAAAAGGAAAAATCCCCACACTACATTTCACCGTAAATGTCTATCTTTTTAAATGAAAAAAGCCCCGGGATTCTATCCTTGCCAGGGTGTCAAGTAGAATCAGCAAGCTCGACCCCAGGGGGGGCATAAAGGGATGCCCCAGTACTAGCAGGTGTATCCCAAATTCTCTTCTGCGAGAAGTCAAAAAGTACATAAGCAAAAAAGACAAGGACCACTCATCCAGTGTGTTAGCTCAGCAAGGGAAAGACCCCAAAGGGGCAAAAGGAACTAAACCAGAGAACCCTTGGGTTTTACTTAGCAGAGCCCTTTTGCGCAGGGGGTCACTACCACCGTCGTGCTACAAACTCTTCAAAAAAGATATTCCCCAGGGGGCCGCCGGGGCTGGTGCAGGTAAAAACAGAAAAAACGGGGAGCACGCTACGAAAGGCTGAATGAACCCCCGAGAACTCTTCTTGTTTAAAACTGAATTATTCCCCCAACCCCGAGGACTGCCATGATAACCCCCCATCTAGGGGGTTGAAGATCCTGAGTCCCTGGGATTTCCAACTAAAACCCGCGACAAAGAAAAATGTTCGCCGAAAGATTTTAACCGATTTTGGGGGAAACCTACCTTTGTCCCGATGAAAAAGGAAGCTTCTAATCTATCCACCAGCCCCTCAATGGACGACCTTGCCCGACAGCACAAAAATACAAAAGATCTGCAAAACAAAAGGGGACTAAACCGAAAGATTCTTAACCAAAGCGGAAAGCAGCTGAGGAAAGAATAAAAAGCAAGATGTGAGTCGCCATGGCCTCCCGATACAGATCAAATGTTTTCCCGCGCAGTCCTAAATTCCTGCACCCCTGCTGACAGAAGTGTGAGTGCAACTCCCTCTGAAAGGCTCACGTCTTTCCACATCCTTCGGCAGTGACTTGGTCTTTGTGTTACCAGTGGCAACAAACCCCCAAGCACGTACGCTGTCCAATGCTGTAAAAAGTTTGACAGGGAAAACCGAACTGTCCGAACTTGAAACGTCTTTGGGCCCCCCCTGTGTCCTACTCAATGTTTGGGAATCGATACGATGATAGATGAGGATGCAGGCTCACCGCACCAGATGCTGTTATGCAGCTCGTCCTGCAAATGTGTGCGGGCTGCGAAATCCCTAGGGCACTTTCCTCCAAAGGCCCAAGTGTCGGACATGTGCGGTTCAGACATGCCAAACAAGGGGTATTGAAGAAACCGGTAGCACAACATCAATTTCCCAGTCTGACGTAGATGTATTGAGGAGGATTAATTGGCCCTAATAGTAGTACAAGCCCCCTGGCATCTTAGTGTGATTTACAGGCTTTTATTAAATGTGACAAATTTCTATTTCATTTTTTTTGACATTTGGGATTCCTGTCCCCAAATTTGACATTTTAAAAATTTTTCTGAATTTTCGGTAGGGTGTGTCTATTCAAAGGAAGTGATAACGACATTAAGCTACCATGTGCAAGGGCTATCTATCAAACATAAACTAGAGACCTGTAAGCAAGCTAAAAACACCTAAGAGAATTGAGAGACTGCAACTCGAGAAATGCCAGTGTCGCTGGCATTTTAACTACAAAGATTGGTCTACTGTGTTTTGGCTCCGCGACTATATTTTTCATAAATTAATTTCGCGATAAATATGATGCCACCGCATCTGAATACCAAAAAATATAGTTTTCTTCTTGTGTTTGTTCTACTAATTATATGGATGACATGCATTACGATGAACGTTCTATAAATAGCAGTTTTAATGCAAATTCTCGCCCCTCGAGTAGCAAAGCTTAATAGATTTTTTTACAATGTATAGTTGTGGCATGTAAATTTGGGGCGATTGTTTCACCGCTGTTTTTTCTAAGACATACTGCTGCGTCTGGCGAAAATCTTGTCAAAATACAATAACAATGCATTGGAAAAACGAATATAAGAATGCGAATCGGCCTTGTTGCTGCTACAATGTAGGTTAATTGTGGGGGCGACGTGCCGCGGCGGGTAGTGGTGGGCGGGGAGATTGGTGGAGGATAGTGAATCAAAACATGTGGCCACTTCACGCGTCGACTCATTGCACTTCTAGTTTCTATCTGGATTGATAACCAATAATAACGAGGAAAATATGAACTGCCTAGTATAGATAACTTCTAAAACCCTCGTTATTGACCTATATAATATCATATAGTAGCATTTACCCACCCGTCGCCTCCTCAACTATAACCTACATGGTTTTTGGTTTATATACATGTTTTACAAGAATCAGGCTTCTATAACAATATACATATAGGAAGAAAATCGTTCTTATATTATACTTGTGTGTTTTAAGTACAGTGGAATAAGCCCATTTTTCTTTCAAGTTGACCAACTTTTCACCAATTGGTATTTAAACTACCAGCGACACTGGCATTTCGGAGTTTGCATTCTCTCTAATTATCGACCCCGGGTGGTTACCGATATCCCAAAATTCAGGTCTTGGCTCATGGACTATTGTGACTCCTAGTGTTTTTACATCTGTGTTTTGTCTCCTAAGGGAGTAATAAGAGTGACGTGGATTTACGGTGTAAGGGCTTGTTACTCTCTGTGTTTACGCTTTATTATCTTATTAACGTGTGGTGATGTCTAAAGGGTTTAGTCTCGTGGTTATGTGTTTTTAGCGTTATTTAGAGAGCGGGTTGAGTGGGAGTGTGTGTGTTTGATGCCTATAAGGTGGTCACGGATGACGTCGTTTTTTAGATGGTGTTTTTCAGTGACTGTTATTTTTATAGATTATTCAGTCTTTAGACATTGTACACCATAATACCCATTATACACCATAATAACTCCTCCACATGGTTATGATTGTATCCTTTTCTGTTGGCAATATTATTTTTGTCTTCGTTTTGTATTCTTATATTAAATTGTCTATGATAAAGATTATTAGAACTAATACCTATTTCGATTACGAAATTGATATGTGAAAAAACGTATGTCTAACATAATAGTGTTTGTTTTCCTTTGTTTCACAGCAGTAAGGAGAGAGCGGGGCAGTTGCCTCGAGGGTAGGTGCCTTATTGCCTCTAACTCGCATTAACTTTTTTTATTATTATTATTGTTGTAGTTGTAGTAGTAGTAGTTTATAGTATGTAGTAAGTAGTATAGTAGTAGTAGTATTAAGACGATGTACGTGTGGAATAACATGCGAGTTAGAGCAATGATGCAACCTACCCTCGAATGCGAAACCTGCCCCATCTCTCCTCTACTCGCTGCAATATGTTGGGCAGATTTTTATGCTTAAACAATAATAAATGATTAGGTTTTATGCTTGCAGACAAAACAAATAATAATAATGTTTTTTTTTTTTTTTTTAGGAAGGAAGGGAGGGAGGCAAACCAAGAACCAAGTACCAAGAACCCTCCGAAGACCAAAAACCAAAACCAAGACCAGACTCCTTCTCGAGACCAAGACCAAAACAAGACCATACCCCTTCGGACCAAACCAAAACCAAGACCAGAACCCTTCGAGACCAAACCGAAACCAAGACCATACCCCTTCGAGACCAGACCAAAAACCACGCCAGACCCTTCGAACCAAGAGCCAAAACCAGACCAGACCCTTCGAGACCGACCAAACAAGACCGACCCTTCCGAGACCAAGACAACACCAGACCAGACCTTGAGACCAAGACCAGACCGTCCGAGACAAGACCAGCCCCTCCGAGTAACCAGACCAAGTACCCTCCGAGACCAAACCAAGACCCTCCAAGACCAGACCTCTTCTGAACCTTACCCCTGACAGGTCAAACACAATGTAGTTGTCCCCGTTTCCCGAAAGTAAGTTTTATTGTTAGTGTTTGCCCTTCCCTCCAACTCCCTCTCCTTATTCCCAGCGCGCGTGTGTTGTGTCAGGACCACTGAGTCTATATGTGCTCTATATACCGCGCTCGTAAATATAGCTCAGTGGTCCGGACCATTTGGTACACTCAGGGTCAGGGGAAAAAATAACCCTCAGAACTCGCTGAGAGGACCCTGGGGATAGCTTCCGCCGTGAGGAGGACTTCAGACTCCGCCGAGAGGTCCTTGGCCAATCTACTGTCCGTAGCACCTCCACCATACCCCAACTGTGGGCCAACTACACTTATGCGCGGTGAATGAATAGAGAGAGAGCGATAATAGAGATAGAGAAAGAGAGAGAGAGAGCGCTGTGTACGGCTCCCAATAAAGGATATAAAGGGAGGAAAGAAGGTGGTTGGACGGGAGGGGGAGGAGGAGGGGGATGTTCCTCTTATCCACCTGTTTCCTTCCCTTAGCCAGAGGGAAATTAGGTGGACGGAGGGAGAGGGGAAGGTGAAGGATGAGGAGGAGCGAAGACCCGGGACACCCTCAGCACAGATCCGCCGGGGGTCTGTGCTGAGGGCGTCGCCGAGCCGACCCCCCGTGAAGGTGGCGCCGGAGTGGTCGCCGAGCCGACCGCCGTCCCAAACACGCGTGTGCCGCAACACAACCCGAGAGAAAACGTTGCTGGAAACATTTCTGAAACGCAAGATTCAATGATAATGATATAGCTGGCAAATAATCAGTCAGTCCAAATAATCAATCAGTCAGTCCCATTAAGCTATCAGTCAGTCAATCCGTTCTAATATGTTAATCAGTAATCTATGTCAGCCCCTAATAGCAGTCAGTCAGTCCTATTGAGCTTATCAGTCATTCAGTCGGTCTAAGAGTGATCAGTCATTCAGTATATCGCCAATACGCAGTTATCGGTCAGACTGTCAGTCATCAGTCAATATCCTGTCAGTTATCAATCAGTCAATATACTTTAGAAAAAAAAAGCAGTCAGTTTTCTGTGTATTCTTTCTGTATGTCTGTCTGTGTGTGTCTGTAGTCAGTCTCTTCTCTCTCCCTCTCTCTCTCTCGTCTCTCTCTCGGTCTCTCGTATCTCTCCTCTCTCTCTTCTCTCATACCTCTGTCTCATCTCTCTCTCTCCTCTCTCTCTCTCTCCCCTCCACTGCAGTTATTTATTAAGCATTAACCTGCCCTCTGTTCTCATCCCTCTCTCCCCTTGTTCCTCTCCTCTCTCTTCCTCCCTTCCCCTCCCCCCGTCACTTTTCCCCTCGCTCTTACCTATCGTTCGTTTTCCACCTACGCTCCTCCCCTATCCATTTTCCCCTCGCTTGTCTTCCCTTCCCCAGTTATATTGTTTGGTATCGTACTACACAAACTCTTTCTCTCCTCTCCTCTCTCGCGCTCCGCTCTCTACTCAGTCTCTCTCTCTCTCTCTCTCGTCTCATTCTCTCTCAACTCGTCTTCCGTCTCCTCTCTCTTCTCTCTCTCTCTCTCTCGTCTCCTCGTCTCTCGCCTCTTCTTCTATCTCTCCGTCTCTCTCTTCTTTTCCCTTTCTAACCTCTTTCCTCTCTTCCCACTACCAACACTTGTTCTATCTTTCCTATATTTTTCTCATATTCTCCCTTTCCCTTCCATATTTTGGTTTTCCTCCTCCTCCTCCCCTCCTCCTCCTCCTCCTCCTCCCTCCTCCTTTTCCTCCTCCCTCCTCCTCCCCTCTTAACTTTGTTATGCTCCTCCATTCATTTTTCCTATTTTATCTCGATTTTTTTTCTCTCTCTCTCTCTCTCGACTTCTCCCTCTCTCTCTCTCTCATCTCTCTCTCTCTCTCTCTCCTCTCTCTCTCTCTTCTCTCTCTCTCTCTCTCTCGCTCTCTCTCTCTTTGATGCACCGCTTCCTGGTCACTCTCTCTCTCTTTCCATTAAAAATAGAAATAGAATATGCCCGGGGAGAGAGAGAGAAAGAGAGAGAGAGGGAGGAGAGAGAGAGAGAGAGAGAGAGAAGAGAGAGAGAGGAGGAGAGAGAGAGAGAGAGAGAGAGAGAGAGAGAGAAGAGAGGAGAAGAGAGAGAGAGAGAAGAGATAGAAGAGAGAGAGGTAGAGAGAGAGAGAGGAGAGAGAGAGAGAGAGAGCGAGAGAGAGAGAGAGAGGAGAGAGAGAGGAAGAAAAAAAAAAAAAAAAAAGTGAGATACGAAGAGAGAGAGAGAGATACATAGTTTTTTTTTCCCAATTGTTTATTTAATGGTTTTTTATATTGCTTTCAGGTAATGTCATGAATTATCAAACTCAATTTTTTTGTTCCTTTTTTTAATTCTCCTATTCTCTACAATCAATCTCTTTTAATATTCTTCTAATCTTCTTCCTTTATATTTATTTCAGTTTGTTCCCTCTCTGTCCTTTTTCTGTATTTTTTAGTGTTTTTTCAGAGTTTTATCATTTTTGTTGCCGATCTTTTTCGCCTGGATTTTTTAATTGTTTTTATATGTAATGTCAATTTTTTTTTTTTTTTTTTTTTTTATTATATTTCTCTTGATCTATTATTATTCGTTTGATTAAATTCGCATCCAACCAAGTAGCGATTTTGGTGAGTTTAGATTTCAATTTTTTATTTATTTATGTTTATTTATTTTATATATTTGTGATGAAACCTTTTGCTTTTGCTGGGTTTTTTTTCATATACTGTTTGAATTGTCTAGTATATTCCATCATATATTTTAGAGGGGTGTTTGCATTCTCGCCCCCCCCCCCTCTCTCGCTCTCATTCTTTTTTTTTTCTCTCTCTCATCTCTCTCTCCTCTCTCCTCTCTTCTCCTCTCCTCTCATCATCGTCCTCTCTCCTCTCCTCCTCTCTCTCTCTCTCGCGGTCTCTCTCTCTCTCTCTCTCATCCGTCATCTTCTCCTCTCTCTCTCTCTCTCTCCTCTCCTCTCCTCTCTCTCTTTAGCTCTCTCTCTAAAAGTGTGTTAAATCTCTTAGTAATATTTTGTATTATTTTCTTAAGATACTCATTTCTTCATTTCTTGCAGCATTACATATAATACGTTTTACTACCATTTCAGTACATTAACGTCAAATTAGTACCTATAAATAACTTCAATATTAATCACTGTAATCTTATGTAATATTCATCAAGAATCAGAAAACAAGATTGGGTGAAGTAAACAACTATTAGACACTCCTTGACTCGCTGGGCAGAGCTACAGGAAACGAACGAGGTAGAATGTGGCGATGTGTCCATTATATAGATTAAGTGTCTCAATTTACCGCATACCGGGCTGTTCCTGGCATCTGAGTGTGCTACAGGTACCAAGAAGGCCTAATCCTACCCTCCATTAACAGAAACATTAACAAGAACCCAAAAGGTGAAAAACAACATGAAATACTCAGTTTAGTGCCCTGCCCGCGGCCATGTCGTGTTATTAGTTATTTAGAGAGAGAGAGAAGAGCGAGAGCGAGAGAGAGGAGAGAAGAGAGAGAGGAGGAGAGAGAGAGAGAGAGAGAGAGAGAGAGAGAGAGAGAGAGAGAGAGAGAGAGAAAAAAAAAAAAAAATGAGAGCGAGAGATGGGGGGGGGGCAGAGAATAGCAACACGCCCCTCTAAAATATTGATTGAATATACTAGAAAATTCAACAGTATATGAAAAAAACCCACAAAAGGTCATAACAAATATTAATAAATAAGAACATAAATAAATAAAAAATGAAAATCTAAACTCACAAATGCGCTAACTGGTTGGAGCAATTTATCAAACTATAATAATAGAATCAAGAAAAATAATAACAAAAAAAAAAAAAAAAACATTGACATTACCTAAAAAATTAAAATCCATGCGGAAAGCTCAGGCAAAAATGATAAAACTCTGAAAACACTACAAATACAGATAACATGAAAGAGAAAACCGAACTAAATATAAAGAAGAAGATTAAAAGAGATGTAGGAAGAGGATTAAAAAAGGAACAAAAATTGAGTTTTTCTAATCAATGATACGAAAGCAATAATAAAATAATGATAACAATGAAAAACTATGGTCTCTCTGATCTCTCTCTCTCTCTCTCACTCTTTTTTTTTTCTCTCTCTCTCTCTCTCTGTCGTCTCCTCATTCCGTCTCTCGGTCCTCTCTCTCTCTCTCCTCTCTCTCTCCATCTCTCTCTCTTCTCATCTCTCTCTCTGCTCTCTTCTCCTCTCTCTATCTCTCTTCTCTCTCTCGTCTCTCTCTCTTCTCTCTCTCTCTCTCCTCTCTCTCTCTCCACGGGCATATTTCTATTTCTATTTTAATGGAAAGAGAAACACTAATATGATAATAAGTTATATGAAGGCCATCCCAGGTCTTCTTAAGCTTCATGTAATGGGTCTGCCGTGAGCACTAGGCTGCCGCAACGAGCATTGATCTGGGAGGCTGCTTGGAAAAAGTTGCAGGTTAAACGTTCAAGTAATTATTTTCTTTGTTTATTGGGTGCACGTGCCTCACACACACACACACACACACACACACACACACACACACACACACACACACACACACACACACACACAAGAAAAGATACAAAAGATAGGAAAAATATTGAGAACTAAAACAGGGAAGAATAGAAGAGAAAAGAAAGGCCGAAATAATAATCAAAATAGGATAATAAAACAAAATTGAAGGAAGATGAGAAGTTTAATAAAAATACAAAGGGGAAAAAAAAAGAATGAAACTTT
>JACEEZ010025858.1:0-10000 GCA_016584305.1 Chionoecetes opilio | reverse complement strand
CGCAGCAACCCCCGGAGGGTTTTTGGGCCGGGGGGCGTGCCCCCGCCCGGCCATTTCGATGACCCCCCGGGCCCGGGCCGGGCAACCCCCCCTGGTGGTGGGGGGCCAAACCAGTGCGGGGTCGGGGAAACCCAGGAACTGCGGGGCCCACAGGGCCCGGGGCTGGGAAGCATCCAGGTAACCCGGGAGGCCGAAACCGGGCCACAAGGGGTGGTGCGGCGTCCCCAGAACCAACCCGGAACGAGCCCCGGGTTGGGGGACGGTGGGCCTGCCGCTCGTTCTTCCCCCGGGGCCCCTTTGGGGCGGGGGGAAGAGGGAACAGGGAGCCCCCCCGCGGGGAAGGTCGCCCAAACTGGGGGAAACGGGGTCAGGCCCTAAAGCTTGGAACCCAAAACCCCGTAGCCGGGGCCCCCGGGAAAAAGGCCCTTCCTGAAGGGGGCCCGGGCCCCGGCGCGTCCGACCCAAACGGGGTCGCCCGCGGAACGGGGAAAAAACCCTTCCCCCCGGGGGGACCAGAAGGGCCCAAAACACGGGGGGGGGGGTTTTTTGGTGGAACAAACCCCTCTCCAACGGGTCACAGAACCCCGGGCCCCGGGCCCCAAACCCCCCCCGTTTTTGGGGGGGTCAGCCGGGGGCCGCGGGGTTAAGTGGAGAAGAAAGCGGAGGACCTCCCACGGTCTTTGGGCCAAAAAGGAGGGGAAAGGACAAACCGATTCAGAGACGTCGCGGGGGCCCTTGATTTTGAGGAACGACGGAAAGGCCTTCCATTGAGACGGGGGATCTGTCTCTTTAGAGGACGGGGAAAAAACCGCCAACATGTCCTCCGCTAACCGGTCCGAGACCGTCCCCCGGAAAAGGGGGTACTAAAAAAACCCCCAGGCGTTTAGTTTCAAGGTGGAAAGAAGCCGGGCCCGGAGCCCCTTTCCAAACCAAAGCGAGGGCCCCTGGGGAAACCCGGGGGGGGGACCCCGGGGCCTTCAGTTTGGGGAAAACCACGGTTGAAACCGGCCAGAAGGAGCCACCATGGTCACCTTTGCCCCGGGTGGGAAGCATTTTTGGTTGCATCCCCCTTCCCGGAGGAAACTGGTCCCGGGAAAGGGCGGAAACAGGAAAAATAGGGGCCCCAAACCTTTTCCCCTTTTTTCCGTGGGGGGCGTCCCGGGCCTCCCCGCAGTTTGTCCGGCCCCCCCCCTCTAAAAAGGGCCCCTGAAATTTTTAAAGAGCCGGGACGCGAAGGAGGTCCCCCCCGGAAAGTGCCCCCCCCCGCCGCCCGAGGGGCCGAAAAAGCCTCCGGGGGGAAGCTGCCACTTCCACCGAGGGAGCCCCGGGAAAGGGGGAAACAGGGCGGGCGGCCCACCATTCTCCACCCCCGGGGGGGGAAACCCCGGGCCAACAGATAAAGGGTTTTAAAGGGGCCCGCCGGGCCGAAGACCCTGCTCCAAAAAGGGCCAACAAAGGGGGGTCGGGATGTCCCTTGGGGGCGGCCCAAGGGGACCGGACCATTTTGTCCACTCGAAGCAGAACCCCTCCCTTCGGGGCGGGGTTCGTTTCGGAAAAGGAAAAAAGAGGGACCACATTTTCCTTGACTTTTATGTGGACTGCGCTCCACCCCGGACCCCCCGGGCCAAAACCCTCCCGCCTTGGGAGGATTGGTAGCCCCACCCACGTCCAAACCTTTCCGACATAACGAAGACCGGGGGTGGGGAGGCAGCCCCCCCACCCCGTCCACCCGGAAAAAACCGCCCCCCCACCCCCCCGGGGGTCGTCCAGTAGTGGGGGGGGGGCCAGGGGAGGGACGGGCCGGACAAGTCGGGGGGCCGCACCGGAACCTTTGTTCACCACCCACAACACAGGGCCCAAAGGCCCCTAGAGGGGTGACTTTTTGGGGGCGAATTGAGCGGCCGAAAGGGACTCCCCAAGGGCCTCCTTAAACCAAAAAAAACGGGAAAACCAGGCCCGGAAGAGGCGTTGATGAAGTTTGGGCCCGCTTTTTCCCCCCCCCCCGAAATGGAACCGCACCCGGGCGGAGTCCCTTGGGAAGGGCCCACCAAGTAATGGGGGGGAGGGGGGGTAAGGACGGACTTTCCCTTGTTGACTGGGAAACCCCCCTTCCTCCCCCGCCACCGCCAAACTCTCCACCCATGCAAACCCCTTTTCCCTCCTGGAAACGGGGGGGAAAACCAAACCAATCGCCCCAAATACAGAGGCAATTCCCCCCCTGCAGACCCCATCCCCCTTAGCCCCCCCTTTGGTACCGCGAAAAAAAACCCTCGGAGCGATGGAGGGGCCGAAGGGCAGCCCTGGGGGAACCCTCCCACGTGTCCGACCCCCACCTGGGGGCCAGGAAGCGGGGGGAAACCCGGGGTAAAAAGGGGGAAGGGCCATTAGGCGTCCCTTGAGATCAAAGGGACCCACCCAAACCCCCTTTTCCTCACCCTAAGGCGGACCGGGCCAAGGTCAGCAAAAACGGAAAACCGGGGTTTCCCGCACAAATCCGTTTTGGGGGGGCGGCGGGGAGGTCCAAGATAACCCCCCCCCTTTTTCGAAAGTCCTTTTTGGGGTACGATAAAAATGGGGGAAATAAGACCTTTCCCCCGCCCCCCCTTTCTCCCCTTACCGGAATTAAAGTCCCCCAATGTTCCAACCTGGGGGGGGGCGAGCACTGTGGGAGACCGCATCCAAGAGGGTCGCCGAAGGGGCGGTAGGGCAACCCGGGGGCCAAAGAAAAAACCTTTTTCGGACCACCCGGGTGGGGCCCCAAACCCTTTCTCTGCGGCCCGGGGCGGGCCCGAAACCCGGACGGGGGCCCTGGGGGGGAAAGGCCCTCAAAAGGCGAGACAAACCCTTGGGGGAAAGGCTTGGGGACAGTATGGCCCCAGGGGGAAAGGGCCCGAGCCCCCGGGCCCCCTTTAACCCCCGGAAGGCCCACCCCGATTTAAACGGGGGATCCGGGGGGCCATCCACACGGGGGTAGCACCCTTTTGGGAAAACGGGCCCCTCCCGACGAGAAGAACCCCCCCCCCAAAACCCACGGGCGGGAAAAACCCCCCTCCCGGAACCCCCCGGGCCGGGAACTTTTCGGGGGGGCCGGAGTAAAACACCAGAGTGACGGGGGGGGGGGATTGAGGGGGAGACACTGCTCCCAAGGAGGGCTCCGAAAAAGACCCCCGGGAATCAAAGGGACTAATCCGGAGAATCTGCTTTCAAGTCAGTCCGGCGGGCCCCCAAAAGGGGCCTTTCCCCGAAGACCCAAAAGGGGGGGGGCAGGGGGACGGCCCTTCACGGGCAGGGCGGACCGTCGGGAGGGGGGCCCCGGGAACCTTTCAAGGGGGGCCCGACAAACCCCCGACAGAAAAATCCCCAAAGGGGGGCCCGGGGGAGAATGTGTGTTAATCCACGGGGGGGGGATAAAACCACTCCCCCCGTGACTGAAGAAGGCAACAGAAAAGGTCAACGGGGAAGGCGTGTTTTCCCCCTCCTCAAAGCCCCCGCCAAAAAGCTCCTCCCCCCTCCCCGGGTTTGGGCGCCCGCCCCCGGGGGCCCTTTGGGCAGAAAGCCGGGACACCCGGGGGAAAAAATCAGCCATCAAACTTTAAAAGGGCCACCAGGGGCCCGGGGGAAAACCGGGATGGGGGGGCCCGGACGAGAAGGCCCCCGGTTTCACATTTGGGGTTCCCCCCGCTCTCCACACTTGGGGCGGGGTCCAGGCCGGCCTTCTTTCCCTAGGCAACCGTTTTTTTGGCCCCCCCGAGAGAAACCCACCGGGAAACCTTTGGCTTCCCCTGGGGCCAGGGGAAAGCCATCCCTGCCCAAAACTAGGCCCCGCCGTAAGGGGGCCCGGGGGCACCCAAAGCGGCCCGGCCGGGAAAAAAACCGCAGGCTGCTTCGAGGGACTTTTAAAACGGGGGGAAAAAGGGAAATCCGGCGGTAGAGGTAGGTTTCCTTTTCCCCCCTCCCCCCTTTTGGGAGCGACCCCCTTTCCCAAGCCCGGGAATGGGCCCCATGGGGCGTCCCCCCAAGACCGAGGAAAAACCCGCCCGTAAACCCGTCTAAACAAACAATCGCCCGGTGGAAATCGGTGCCCGGGTTAAACGGACGGAAAAAAAAGGGGAGGAGCCCCAAAGGCCCCCCCGGCACGGGACAGGGGAATTTGCACCTAAAAGGACCCTCATAAGAAAAGGCGGAGGAAGGGCCCCGGCGGAAACCCCGGGGGGGGAAAGTCCCCAAAACCGCCCGCCCCTTTGGGGCACGGGTAGGGCACCTTTCCTCTTCCCCGTGGGAGCCCACCGGGTATTCATCCCCCGCAAACCACAACTCAGAAGGGGGGAAACCGGGTGGGGGGAAAAGCAGGCGAGGGGGACCTGCCGCGCCTCGGGGGGTTCGGAGAATGGGACCCAAAAGGGGGGGGTAAAAGGTGGGAAGGAACCTCCCTTTTCTTGCCATAAAGGGATTTTCACTGTAGCCCACCCCCAAGCCGAAAACCCCCGGAGGCCAGGGGGGTTAGGGTGGGGAAGGCCCAGGGGAGGGCCTAAACCACCGTAGGAACCACAGACCCACCCCCAAAAAGGGGTTCCTCAAACCTGAGAGTCGCGGTTTTGGTGAGGGACTGGGAGCCCGCCAGATTTTTCCCCACCGTCAGCACATGGGACCCCGAGCTCAGGGGAAAAAAAGCAGAGGCAGGGGGTGGGGAGGTTGCGAGCGGGAGGGGGTGGCGATTTTGGCGGGGCCCCACCGGGGAACCCCAAAACCCCCCGGCCGGGCCCGGACAGACGGAAGGGGGCTCGTTGGGAGACTTCAAACCTTCAAACCCCACTCCTTGAGGTAAAGCATAGGCCTGCCGGTAAACGGGGGGACACCCCCCTCCGGGAGGATGAGCCGAAAGAAATCCACCCAAAAACCCGGGAAAAATCGGGGGGACGAAAAAAGGTCCGACAAAAGGGAAAGGGGAAAAATGGGAAGCAGACTTTTGGCCTGGGAAACCAAAAAGACACCCGAGAAGCCCGGGGGCCCAAAATTAAAAATCCCCCTGGAAAAAAAGGGGTTAAAACATTGAGGGGGGAAAAGGGACTAAACGCAAAAAACGAAACCCCCCCCAAACCCCCCCCCCTTGAAATCGCCACCCCACTCCCCCCCGACCCCCGGTAAGGGGGTTTGGACGGGGGGGGGGGGTGGGGTCGACATGGCAGCCAGGGCCCGGGGCTCAACCCCCAAACCCCAGGCCCAGGGGAGGGCCCCGGGCCCGGGGGAGGGGGGGAAGGGTTTTGGGCACCAGAAAGGGCGACGTAACCTTTCCGCCCCCTCGGGCGCAAAAGCCGTGGCAGGGGGGGGGCCCTTTGGCAGAAAAGGACCCCAAACCCCCCCCCCCACCCCCGGGGGAGGGCCCGGGGCGGGGGGGGGGGGGCCGTGGCGGGGTAAACAACGAAAACCAAATCCGCCCACCCTCCTTACACGTGGCAGACCAGGACCCCCAAAACCCCCCCCCCCACCGGGCCCTTTGGGGAGGGCCCAAAACCCGGGGGGGGGGGCGTGGCTGGGAAATTCTTAAAACCCCCGCCCATCTCAGCTGACACGTGGCGCCGGGGCCCCCCCAAACCCCCCCCGCCCCGGGCCCCCTTGGGGGCCCGGGGCGGGGGGGGGGGGGGGCTGGGGAAAACTACGAAAACCCAATCCGCCCTTTTCTCAGCTTACCGTGGCAAAACCGGGGACCCCCAAAACCCCCCGCCCCCAACCCTTTGGGGGAAAGGGTTCCGGGCGGGGGGGGGGCGTGGCTGGGAGAACAAAACCGTAACCATCCCCCATCTCATCTTACACGTGGCAGACCGGGTTTCGGGCCGGGGCCCCCCCTGGCGGGGAAAAAATGCCCGGGGGAAAAAAGGGGGGAAAAGGGCCGCCGGCCCCGGGGGCGTAGCTTAACACCACAGAAACAGCACCCCGAATAAAAAAATTTTAAGACACAGCGGGCCCCGGCCAGGGATGAAGAATAAATTTACACTCATGCCCGTAAACCCCTACAAAAGGTTTTAAGAAGCTTAAGGGGTTTAAAAAACTTTCACACACACCCACGTAAACACAAAAAAAAAAGCGGGTCCCTTTCCATAGGGCCTGAAGAAAACCCAAAGGGGTTTACAGGAGCCCGCAGAAAGGTGTTACTCGATGAGGAAAAAATTAAGAATGGCTCCGACCCGGGCTGGGGGCCACCCCGGGCCGGGGCCCAGGATTTGGCACGGGGGTTTTCCAGACGTGTGTTTCTTTTTTTTTTTCAGATCAAAAAGGTGTACCTGGTTACCAAAACCAAAATGGGGGATTGGTTTCCGGGATCCCCGGGGTTTTGCCCTGGGGGGCATTTTTCCCTATCCTATAGTTTTATTTCCCCCAAAAAAAAGTTTCAAAAGGGGACCTAAAAATGTAGTTTTAAGGAAAATTTTTAAAACTACTTGCCGGGGAAAATCAACTATACATGAAGCCCTGTTGATGTTACAACACCTTTGAAAAGGGAAAAGGAAAAACAGCCCATTTGGAATTTTTTTAAATTTTCCGTAAAAAAAATTTGGGAAAACAACAAAATCAGTGGATCTTTTTTCCTGATATGTCAAAATAGAAAAACGAAAAAACTCTATTGTGGGCAAAAATTAAAAAAATTTTCCGTAATTAAACATTTTAGGTGGGGGCCGGGGGGAAAAATCAGTATCAGTACCTCCTGTGAAAAATTCCTTCATCTGCGGGGTTTTTTCCCAATTTTTTACATCTTTGAAAACTGGGGACGCCCCATTGGGTTCCACTCTGTGATTGATTATTGATTTTTAATTTTTTTTAAAAGGCCCCCGCAACTGGGGGGGTTTTCCCACCTGTGAAGCTACCGTGGTGGGGGGACAAAAACGTGTTTTTTTTCCCGGGCCTCCTCCCCCCCGAAAAATTCCCCTATTTAACCCCCCGCCTTTCCCTGACCACACACTAAAACTACTTGGGTACTTTTGTGCATACATATAGCCCCCAAAATTTCATTTAAAATATATCTAATATTTTCCCTAAATAATAGAAAAAAAAAGGGCTAGCAATTCGGGAACCCCACTGAGGTAGTTTTTCGCCCACTCAATAAAATTTTAAACAAAACAAATTCCACCAAATCTTTGATGTGGAGTTTGATTCGGTTTTTTGTGATGATGGGGAAATTTTGATCCCGGGGGGACAGCACCCCGTTTCCAAAACCCAAAAGGGAATCGGGTGCTATCTGGCATTTTTTTCCCCGGGCTCCCATATTTGTTATTTTGGATGGGAAAATTTTTTCCCCTTTTTTTTCCTTAGTAAAACCGGGTTTTTTGGGCCCCACGGTGTAGGGAAGGGGACTTACTTTAGTGTGTGCGGGACTTTTTTTTGGCTCACTGTCTGTGTGGGGCGAGGCGCTTGAGGACGGGGGGCCCGTGACCCCTTCCGGCCGGCTGCGGGGCCCACCCTCCAGCCCCTTTTTTCCCGCCTCTTTTTTATCTTGACTGGGGGCTTTTTTTGGTGGGCACTGGGGGGCGGGGGGCACCCCCGGCCTTTTAAAATTTTTCCTTCCTTGTGCTTTCCCCCTCTCCCCTCTCTTCCTCTCTCTTCCCCCTCCCCCCCCCCCTCCCCTCCCCCCCCGCCCCCCCTTCCCCTTTCTCCCTTTTCCCTCCCCCCGTCTTCTCTCCCCCCCTCTCCCTCTCCTCTTCTCCCCAAGACCCCGGGGCTCTCCCCCCCCCCTCTCCACCCCCCCCCCCCTCCCTCTCTCTTTTTCTCCTCCTCTCTCTCCCCCCCCCCCTCCCCCCCCCCTCTCTCTAACCCTCTTTCCTCTCCCTCCCCCCCCTCACCCATCTCTTCCCTCTCCCCCTTCCCCCTCTCCTCCTTTTCCCATCCTTTTCTCCCCCCTCTCTTTTTCCCCTCCCCCCTCTCTCACATTCCCCCCCTTCTCTCCCCCCTCTCCCCCTCTCTCCTCTCTCCCCCCTCTTCTCTTTTTCGCTCTTTTCCCCCTTCTTCTCTTTTTTGGGGGTTTTTTTTTTTTTTTATTGTTGTTGTGTGGGTTGTGTGGGGAGTGTTTGGGGGTTTTAAAGTGGGTGGGTTTGGATTTTTTTTGACGGAATGAGCTATTTTAAATAGAGGGGGTGAAGGGAAGTGCCCTGGTGATTTTTCCCAGACATCAAACCTCTAAACCGAAAAAACATTTTTTGGTTGTTTCGCGTTTGGGTTTTAAATCGGAAACTGGACCCATTTTTGGAATTTTTGGGCCTTCCCCCGCTCTGGTGAAAGTTTTTTTTTTTGGTTATTTTTTTGTTCTATTTGGGTAACCAGAAACTTTTTGTTTCACAGAATTGAACATTTCTTTTTCTGCACCTAACTCCTTCCTTTTGCTCTTATTCCCTCCTAGTTCCTTCTCCTTCTGTTATATTTCTATCTATCCTCATTTCTCACTATATATACTGTTCCCTCCATCCCATCTCCCTTCTCACTCCCTCTTCACCATCTCTCCTCCTCCCTTTTTCTCTTGTACGTATACCTCCTACGGTCCTAATTCCCCCATTCCTTAATTCTTACCCTTTTTTTTTTTCTTCCCTTTCCTCCTCCATTGGCTCATTCTTATCTTGTTTTTCACTCAATATTTTCCCCATTTCTTCCTTCCCGTCCCATCCTCTTTTTACTCTTCCTTTGATTCCCCTTATAATATCCACCTGATTTTCCTTCTTTTCCATGACATGTATTTCTTCTCCTTCTACCTTGTTTTGTTTATTTAGTTCCTTTTCCATAACAATTTTTTGTTTCGTTCCCGATTCTCTTAATATTTTCACACATTTATATTTCTTTAGCCTTTTTTCTTTCTTCTTCTTTACCCTCCCTTTTCTCTTTCCCTCCACCCCACTATCCTCTGACTATGCGCTATCTCCTTCCACCTATGGCTCAGTTCTCCTTATCTTTCGTCTTTACACCCCTTCCCTTCTCTATACCTATAGCAAATACCTGAACCCAATCATTATTTGCAAGGTGACCTCTCAGCACTCACGTATACTTCCCTTTATGCATTTACAAGGACGTATACTTTCTTTTATGTATTTACTAAGACTTATATTTCCCTTTATGTATTTACTAGCCGAAAAGCTGCCCTCCGGGCGGATTTTTTGGCTAGCTCCTGCGGAGGGCTTCTGATGAGCCATCGGCCCAATAATTGTAACACTTGTATTTTAATGATAATGTATTTCACACAACCATGAGTTTAATCGCACAGAAATTTTTTTGGGTTATCACAAAATCTGACAAAATATTACTGCAAAGCAGCAGGATAGACAATGTCCTTGGGTCTTTTTGTTGGGGGTGGTGAGGATAAAGAGCTTGCTGCCATCTCCCACTCTTGAGCATCCAACATAGAGCTGACCATGGGAGAAGCATGGTTGAAGTAGGTGAAGTCCAACATACTTCAGTGATTGGCCTTGTGACTTGTTGAAGTGGGCAGTATGGAACAACCCATCTGTTGTCAATGATCTGCTGTTGATTTCTTTTCTCAAGAAGAAAGGTGAATCCTCCATCCCCAGGACTGGTTCTCTTGTAAACAATCTACCCATCTGATTCCACTTGTGTTTCTTTCACAAATTGCTTGGGAAATCTCTTGGCACATTTAATTATTTTTTCTTCACAATTCTCGCTAATACTAATTTTTTTTTTTTTTAATAAAAAGTGATCGGTCATGCCAAATGGCCTTAAAAAAACCTATCCTGCTGTCGACCTGGTCCAAAACTGTGGCCATAGATTTGAATGGTTGCGCCTGGGTGGGAACCTATAGCGGACACACACACAGACGCACACACTTTCGATTATATTATTATAGACAAGGACGTATACTTCCCTTTTGTATTTACAAGGACGTATCCTTCCCTTTATGTATTTACAAGGACGTTTTACTTCCCTTTATGTATTTACAAGGACGTATCCTTCCCTTTATGTATTTACAAGGACGTATACTTCCCTTTATGTTTTACAAAGGGCGTATCCTTCC
>JACEEZ010025857.1:0-11668 GCA_016584305.1 Chionoecetes opilio | reverse complement strand
TGTGTTATTTTTTTCAACCAGGGCGTAACTTGCATATTTGTGACTGTAAACTGCATTGCTCAGGTCGCAATACGCCCTCTCGCATATGCTTTTATTTGCCAAGAACCTCATGCCAATGGCTGTTGAAAATGTACACAAAGATGTGATGGGATCCAAGATGATATGAAAGAGTGAGGGCAAAACTGAAATGGGCTCACAGAAAGAGTTGCTGCATAAAATGCCAGCATTATAGTCTGGCTGTAATCCTAATCCTCTTTTCCAGTCCAGCATTATTTGGCAGATCATCAAATAGTTCCTCATGCTCTTCTTCAGCTGCATATTGAACATTACAGTTTTGGACTAAATAATAATTTTCCTGGGGCAGAGCTGGGCACTAAATACATTATATGTATTTAAATACTAAATACTAAATACTTGGGAGAAATTTATTTAAATAAATACTAAATATTTCTTACGAATGTATTTAAATACTAATTACTAATTATTACAATTGTATGTACATTTATACACACGTATGTACATTTATACACACGTATGTACATTTATACACGTATGTACATTTATACACACGTATATACATATATACATTTGTAAATAGATTTTAAATACACACAAATTTTAACATGTCCAAAAAAAATTATTTCCTAGGATTTCTTTTGATTTTTGGTTTCCTTAGAAATTTCCTTCTCAGGCCTAAATTTCCTAAAAAAAAGGAAATTTCCTTGAAAGTGGACACAATGATTCCCTGTAACATCAGGGTTGCCAGATAGATGGGCAGGTTGACGGCCAAATTACCTGATAAAGTATTTAAATTTTTATATTATGAGCATTTAAACACAGTGTATTTAAATACTCATTAAAGTATTTAAATACAATGTTTTTAAATACTCATAAAAGTATTTAAATACATGACATTACAGGTCGGCATTAAACGAGGTGTGCTTTAATACACGGCTATCATGGGCTGATCCAACATAACCAGCACTAATAAATGTAAATGCCTTATTAGCATCACAGACTGCCATAAGGTTAATAGTGTGTTTTCCAGCTCTGTTTAGATAGTCTGACTGGACAGAATTTGGTACTTTTTCCACCTTCACCTTGATAGTCCAATCAATTTAGCGCGTTTTTACCCCTAACCCACCACAAATTGCAATAGAAACGAAGTTATATTTTTCTGAAACCTTGATGCCTACTGAATATCTGCCCAAGATTATACTTAAATATTTTTAGTGGAACATGGTTTTTCAGGTCATTTGCGTTTTGGTTTACTTTTTCGGACTACCGCAATAATTGGAAATTAAATATACGACAATATCACTCTTAATAATACAACAAAACAACTTTTAATTATTTATTTAACCCCGTTGTGGCCTGGTTATGACAAATGACAACTGTCCACATGCAATAATGAACAAAATTATGCCTATCATTTTTTGCACATCAAAAAAATAGGATTAAATTTATACTTAAAAATGTGGGCGCTTAATCATTTTAAACCCATTATTACTGATCCCCCCCCTTTGCTGTGAAATGCAGCAAAAAACTTGATTTATATATAGCCCCTCACCAAAAATGTATTGCTAGTCTTCTTCAGGAAAACTGACTTTAACCCGTAAAGGTGATACGGGTATTAAATTTGAGCTGATGTGAGTCTGGAATTTCGTGAAAAAAATATTCTTTGAGCTGAATAAAGTTCGTAATTTCTAGTACTTAATTAGTTAATAGTGAGTCAAGAAATATGTTAGATAGGTAGGCATATACATATATAGATAATTACAATTACAAACACAAGGTCTTATATTATATAGGGGAATGTTGGGAAAACACTACCAAAACTATGTGTACACAATGAACTTAGGTCCGTTCACAATATTTAAAACACGTCAATTCATCTCTTCCATTGGGTCACCATCACAGCAGCATCGAAAACGTCACTGATCGTCTGCATTGACAACAATACCTCTGCCGTCCACAGGGCGAATGGCAAGGCAGCCCAATTTTCCGAAACCACAACGTTTACCCTGCAGCAACCTTTGGCATGAACATCTAACAGTTTTAGAGATACTCTGGTGCGAAAGCGAGGTCAAAATGCACAGGGATCATCCGGGTTGTCCATGTATCCATCCAGTCAAGTGGATTGATTTGTGTCTTTCCACTCATGAACCTGATGGAATACCCTAGCTGTGATTTTGGAAGCTGAGCTCGTTGGCGGAAGTACCCGTGGTGCAATGCTGTTCTGTTTGTGTACCTTAGCATGAAATTTACTACTCTCAATTCGTTTAAATTGTCCTGATGGGTTCCCTCCGACACATAACCATTGCTCTGTCTCCTGAAGCAATGATCTCACCCTGTGTTGAGTATCTTGCCAAAATTGGGGGCGCTTGCCGAACAATCATTGTCCTTGACGTTAGTCCATTGCCTTTGCCGATCCCAAAGACCCTGATGTCGGTCGCCCCCCGGTATCATGGGATGAAGAGAATGTTTTCACACACAGTCTCACCCAGAGCCTCTCTGCCCTTTTGCCAATGTCAAGTATTGTCTTGGATTCAATGAACCCCTTTTCGGCTCCGACATTAAGTAGAGACTGTGCGCACTATTCTTGCTGAAATTAATAGCACAGTAGTATCAACAAGTCAGTGTCTTCGCCAACAAGAACATTTGTTGGATTTTGAAGAACTACGAACTGCAGTTGTTTGCTATGAGTAGGTCCGCATCTCCACTCGCATGAAGCACTTCACAATGAGATTCTTCCAGTTTCTTACCAAGGTTTGTCTATGAATTTTTTGCTTGTTATTCTTGTTCCGAAGAAACTTTTTCCTTCTTGACAGTAAGCGTCTGGTTTCAGAAAAAAATACCTTCACTGATGGTCGCTCACCCCTTTTCTGATGAGCACAGTCTTTCGTTGAGGGACCCCTTTACGATAGCCATCAAACACGACATAGCATGCCCGTAGTGCCTACTAACATATTTTAGGTAGCGGTCAAGAATATTATTGTACTGTTCACCTGACTGCCACGGTATGCGCTGCATAAAGGGCACCGCCATCTAGTACGTATATAATATATATATATTAATATATAGTACCCCTATTTTAATATAAGACCTTGTGTTTGTAATTGTAATTATCTATATATGTATATGCCTACCTATCTAACTATATTTCTTGACTCACTATTAACTAATTAAGTACTAGAATTACGAACTTTATTTTAGCTCAAAGAATATTTTTTTCACGAAATTCCCAGACTCACATCAGCTCAAATTTAATACCCGGTATCACCTTTACGGGTAATGTCAGTTTCCTGAAGAAGACTAGCAATACATTTTTGGTGAGGGGGTATATATAAATCAAGTTTTATTGCTGCATTTCACAGCTAAGGGGGGATCAGTAAAAATGGGTTTAAAAATAAGCGTCACATTTTAAGTATAAATTTAATCCCATATTTTTTTGATGTGCAAAAAATGATAGGCATAATATTTTGTTCATTATTGCATGTGACAGTTGTCATTTGCCATAACCAGGCCACAACTGGTTAAATAAATAATTAAAAGTTGTTTTGTTGTATTATTAAGAGTGATATTGTCGTATATTTAATTTCCAATTATTGCGGTAGTCCGAAAAGTAAACCCAAAAAGCAAATGACCTGAAAACCATGTTCCACTCAAAATATTTAAGTATAATCTTGGGCAGATATTCAGTAGGCATCAAGGTTTCAGAAAAATATAACTTCGTTTCTATTGCAATTTGTGGTGGGTCCATTCATATTTTGACTGGACTATGACGTCAAGAAGCCGATCAAGGAAGCAGCCGCTGAGACAGTGACCGCAGTCAAGGAATTCTGGGAGCGGCCCCGTATTCATATGCAGAAAGACCAACGCGCAAGGGACAAGGTCCTCCGAATGTACGAGAATTGGCGGGCTCTGAACAAGAACTCGAAACGGCGCACTGTGACCCAAATCAGGAACGAGGCCGTGTTCCTCTCATCCCTTGACCGCCTCTTAGACATCGCACACGAACAGGCGATGTCGATGATCACAATCGAAGAGGACAGGGAGTTCCTGATGGAACAAAGGGCCGAGGTGCGGCGCGTCCGCATCTCCTCCACACGTGACATGACGCTGCACACTGCGGAGGAGCGCGCTAGGAGACAGGAAGCGGAAAGGAGCCGCCAGCAAGATGCTGAAAGGGCGAACAGAGAGAGCCGAGAAGAACTCGTCGAACTGGCATCGAGCTCCAGCTCAGGTGCAGGCAGTGTTGCCAAAAAAAAACAAAAAAAAGAAAAAAAAAGAAACCAAAAAAAAAAAAAAAAAAAAAAAAAAAAAAGGACGCGTCTTGGTCCTCAAATCCCTAAATATTCGGGAAAATCCCCAAAAATCCCATTTCCTATATTCCATACGTGTTATAAAAATGCTGAAATATATGCTACTAGCTACTACACAGTAAATTGAATTGCAATGTTGAATTTTAATGTACGTACAAAATAATACATACTTTGTTTTACACAATATATTACATTACACATGAAGTAGCATAATTCACTTTTTTATTATAATCATCACAAGGACTGCAAAAAAAAAAAAAAGGCAGTAATAGGATACAGCCTCATGAGCATTTAATAAAAAATACATTTAATAAAATTTTCTACTTAAGGCTGATGGGGATGATTATTTCTAGAATTGCTTAGAAATATGAATACAGAAATAATGAATTATTAATGCTCTTGGGGAACTTATATAATTATCCAACTATATGCTGGACATACTGTACTAAGCCGAAAGAAAGAATAGACTAACACTTTGCATACTAAATAATTCATAACTCGATTTCATCATTTTCATGTACTTGTAGATATCTGAAGTCATCATATTGAACTAGTTTTCATTTCCAGCAAAATTGCAACATCCCGGCCTTTCAACGACCGGGGGGGGGCTGTGAATGCAGAAGTCCAACTAGAGTTCTGGTTGAGGTTTGTTGCTTACTTTGTTTTTTAATTGTTTACTGATGAAATATCCTTTCTGCTGTGGCAACTAGATGAGGAGGACGCAATAGCCCAGAAACAAAACTGACAAATTTGGAAACCTGGGGGGTGATGTTTTTGAGAACACACCACTCCTTTCTTTCTCTAACTGTACTCCCCAGAATCCTTCAACATCATTTGATTTTCTGAATCAAGCAAGATCTGGTTCTTGAGTACTCTCGCATTCTTTGTCTAGGTGATTTATTATTGTTGTCAGGACCTACAATTCCTTAATACACTAGCCAATGGACCAATGGAGACCACATTTCTAGACTTACTTTTTTGGGTCAATGATGCTCAAATTCTTCTTTCCCTTGCCGTCGGTTTAACCTCATGTTTTCTGTTAACCTTCTATTAATAATCTTATTTTAAAGCGAAACTTACATATTTTTTTCCAGAAGCTCCAAAAGTCCCCAAATCGAGATGAATGTCCCCTGTCCCCATCAGTGCCCCGAAATCCACAATAATATGGACAAATCCCCCCATCTGGCAACTCCTGTTCAGAGCGCATTTGTTCGTTTAAAAAAAGACCTTTAGCCTGACTGTAATCAGTACGAGGCTGCGGAAAATGGGGGGAAGCAATGTTTCCGTAATATCTCAAGAACCCGTATTGGCTACAGAAAACGTTATGGAGAGCAAAAAATCCTGATTTCAACAGGCTTCCCATGTGGTATAACAGATTTGAATTCCATTGATAAATTACCGTATTAGTCGGGGTGTTTGTTTTAGGGCATATTACCACGAAAAATATTCCAGAAATCAAGGGAAATTGCATACCATGCGTAAACTTGCGAATAAAAAAGGTACATTTTTCAAATTGGAATTACGATTCCTGCAGAAACTCTCCATCAAGACATAACAATATTTTAGACGGATAAGATAATGTATGGGCTCAATAAGCTCTGGTCTTGAACGGCCAAGGCTGCGCAAAATATCAAAACTTATATAAAAAAAATCTGTAATTAGCAATAAAGAAACGGGGGGATAGGTTACTAGTAGATCTGGTTGAGCTTAACAAAAAGTAGTCTCCATTTTTGGTCTAGGTCAATAGTTCATAGTAAGAAATAGGGGGGGGGGGGGGGGGGGGGGGGGGGGGGGGAAAACGCAATAAAGGTAGTGTTCTGACCATTTTAAGCTGCTAAATTTTTTTGGTCGAGTTTTATTTCCCTACAGACTTAAAAATGATCTCAATACCAATTGTACATCTTGCGAGACAATAATATTGTTCTATATATTTTTTTCACAGACCCTGCCATCTAAGGAAGTTTGAAGTTTTTTTGATAAAGACGCATTTCCCGTATAGATACGGTGAAAAGTCAAAGGAAGCAAATTTTAGAGCTCCAAAATCCGCTAGCAAAATTAGTTTTTTTAAATTCGTCAGTCCAGTATTCAGACGCGCCAAAATTGCCAAAAGCTGTTTTGTGGCATCGGCAACTGTGTGCAACGTGCAAACACACGGACACCCACAATTTTACAAACTTTTATAACGTAAAAATGATTACATTACACCCGGGGGATATGTTAGTACAGTACCCGATGGATGGATTGGTTACTAAGGAGGCCGACCAATATAACTCGTCACAGGCAGCCTCTGTCTCTGACTTTCTTACTCTTGTCTCTGTCTTCTATTGGGATAGTGACGCTTATTTTCTTACGGCGTCATCTTCCGAACCCCTCCAGTTGAAAAGAACCATGTCCCCGAGAACGACTGTCCCCTTGCATGTACTAAGAAGCCAAGTTGAACCAGACTGTGAACATGGTGAAGGGAAAAATTACGAAAATAATAAAAAATGAATAAGGTTTTATCCTTTTTGTCATGATTAATCATCATCTTACCTAAAATGATGCCAGGGGGTCTGTATTCCTTTCGTATCATTTTCTTTGGGACTTACAGGCGGTTTTGTTTTCACCAGTGGTCTCTCCTTCTAGTCAGTGGTTCTTAACATTTTTAGTGCTCGTCCTTTGGATCTCATAAATTTGTCTCGTACCACCGATCAGAAAAAAGTAATAGAGTACGACGCTTTATTTCACTAACTACAATACCTACATAGTACCAATGTTACATTCAGTGACTCTTTTGTTGTTGTCATTTCATCATTATGATGATTGAAAACGAGGTTCCCGAAGTGCACCCGCATGTCGTCACTTGCATCCAGAACGGTTTCCTAACCTTTGTTTTGAGGTGTAGTTTGTGTTTGAAAACGCTAAGAACGTGGGTTACAAATGCACATCACAATCCAGAGGGTCTTTCGCTAACTGGGAATGTTTTGAGTTGTCACACCAAAACATATCTAGCTGCATTGATTCAAACTGTATTTGGATTCTGTCGTTGGCCGCAGCTCAACAAGATCTTCTATAATATTGTAAGCGAAGTGGTGTCCTGTCTGTCTGTGTGTGTTTGTGTGTGTGTGTGTGTGGGTATAGTTTGCCCCCCCCGTGGCCCAATTACCTCATATGGCACATTTTTGGACCGGGTTGACCAGGGGAAGGTTTTTAAGCCCAATTATGGATGATCCTATTAGCGATAATTGTGATCCTATTAGCTATCTATTAGCGATCCATGAAATGATCCTATTAGCAGGCCTATTGCGATAATTGTGAAAAAAAAGTGGTTTGCCGAGAATTGCGGAAACCTTGATGTAGGGTGATGGGTAATGGGTGAGTGAATGGGTGGGGTTGATGGTAATGGTGTGGGGTGGATGGTGAGTGAATGGGTGGGGGGGTGATGGGTGATGGGTTGAGGATAGGTGGGGGGTGATGGGTAATGGGTGAGTGAATGGGTTTGGTGTGGTAATGGGTGAGTGAATGGGTGGGGGGTGATGGGTAGTGGTGAGTGAATGGTGGGGGGGGTGATGTGTAATGGGTGATTAATGGTTGGGGAAACATACATTTTCACTCCATGATTTCAGAAAGTTAGAAGGGGCTCTCTGAGAGTCGTGTTTTGGGTGGCCCGCAGTCCAACCAAACACAGGTGGTGGACGAAGGGCACCACCCATAGCCCTCCGCAGAGCTAGCCAAAAGTCCTCCGTAGGGCGGCTTTGCGGCTTAGTTCAAACCTATTTACTGTTATTCATGGAATCGAGGTTGAAACATTATATGGATCCCGTATCCAGTCTCTGTGCCACAGAACCTTTCCATGGTGAATTATCCCTGCAAGAGTGAATCAGCGCTTGCAAATGCTCTTTCACTTCAGTAACGAATGGACAACTTCCTCTCAAAGCAGCCTCATCTATTAAAGGAAAGTAACAAATTCCCTTCTTCAATGCGCCACATCCAAATTGGAAGTTTCTGGGTAAAGGCAATACCTTCTCCGACACTTATCATGTCATCATTCTTTCTTGGATGGAGATGTTCCACTCGTTTCAAGTGCGTGAATACATCTGTCAGGTATGCTAAGGACAAAATGACCTCCTGTTTCAAGTGGTCACAATGGTCACTGCCTGATTTACAGAAACCTCTTGATTTCTTCGTGTAGTTCGAAGACACGTGGGAAGTATACGTGATAGCCACCTCACTTACTGTGGAAAACAGGAACACTATGTTCAGCTTCAATTTCTTCACAAATGCTGCAAAGAGACAAAGAAAAGACAGAAAAGACAGTTTGGAGGCGGTGCCAAGTGTTAGCGTCTGGAGTGCCATCTGAACTCAATGTCCTGCATTCAATTCCTGCCGGGGGCAACTCTTTCAAGAGCCTGGTAGGGGAGGCAGAGTCCCAGAGTTCAAGTCTCACCAAGGAGCAACTGTCACAAGCCATCGTCGAGTGACCCACATTCAGGCGTAACCTATCTGCCGATTGCGAGTGTGACGTGGACTCTAGGGGCTGCATGCGCCTAATCTGAAGATCAAGAACATCATAGAAAATGGAATCTTCATCTGAGACCAAAGGAGTCACTATACAAATCCACCCGCGCCACCAACGGGCGAGTTCGACCAACATCAAGACTCTCCATATATGCCTACAGACGCTATAGGCTACAACGTAAAAAAAAAATTAAAAAAAAAAAAAATTAAAACACATTATAATATTCCGCCTTCTTATACATATGCTATAGAATGTGGGTCAGCATGTCTCGTACCCCCAGTGTAAGGTTTCGTACCCCCTGGTGGTACAGGTACCCCGGTTAATAAACCACTCCTCTAGTTTCAAGACTCGCCAGGTCCTACTTTTTTTTTGTCCGTCGTCGAGTAGCCGAAGCTACCCACAATAGCGCCCATCAACCTATCTCCGACTGCAAGTGTGGCAGAGGCACCATGGGAAGCATAAGCCTGCAATTAATTACATGGTGTTCCACTCAACAATCCAGCCTGCGACACCACGAAGCGAGGGCAGCCATCTCAGCCTTCTAGAAATAACACATATAGACGAAACAAAAATGCCAAAAGTGGGCCAACACCTGAGCCTCAAGGAAGATAAAGCCCTAAGGCGCATAGGTGTGAAAATTAATAAAAATATACTAAAGCAAAAAATATAAGGTGGCGTCAAAAGCTTTTTCGTCTCAAGTCCCCCTCTAACTGACGTTTTCAAGAGAGCTCTCAAAAAAAAAGACGTACGTCTAATCCCTGAGACGGAAGTGAGAGACTGAAGAGGCGAGCGCCTATTGTTCGGTAAAAAAAAAAAAAAAACGTTAGCCCGTGGAATGTAGTACGAGGCTGCGGGAAAATGGGGGGAGCAATGTTCCATAATACTCAAACCGATTAGCTACGAGAAAACTTATGTATTGCAAACAAATCCAGACTTTAAACAGGCTTCCTGTGTATAAGCAGATTTAAATTCCATTGATAAATACGAAATTAAGTTGGTTTTAGTTCATATTACCCGAAAAGAAATATTCCAGAAATCAAGGGAAAATTGCCATACATGCGTAGAACTCTTTCGAATAGAATTAACCTTTTTTCAAAGTGGATCACGACTTCCTGACACAGACACGCTCTCCATCAAGACATAACATTATGTTAACGCATGAAATATAAGATAGATGTATGGTGCAATCAATCAGCTGCTGGTCCATTGACGGCACACGGAGCGCTAATATAAAAACTGTTATAAATCTTAAAACTCTGATTACTCTACCTCACCACATCCGGATATTGCTTATGTCTCTCACATACTACGTTGAGCTTACAAAAAGTATCAGCCATTTTTGGTCTAGGATCAATAGTTTCATAGTATAAATTGGTACTCAATAAAGTGTGTGTTCTGACATTTTTAAGCTCTAACAAACAAAAAGTTTGTCGAGTTTATTGTCATACAGCGTAAAAATGATCTCAATACCAATTGTACATCTTGCATCCAGACAATCACAATAATTGTTCTATATATTGTTTTCACAGAACCCTGCCAGTCAAAGAACAGTTTTGAAAGTTTTTTTTAAGTAAAGAACGCATTTCCCGTACGGGAAAAGTCAGAGAAGCAAAGTTGTAGTGCTCCAAAAAATCCTGCCTTATACTCGTTCCAAATCCGCTCACATTTATCCAGTATTTAGACCGCCAAATGCCAAAACTGTTTTGTGCACGCACGTGTCAACGTGCACACCGTAACCCACAATGTTACGCACTTTATAACGTGAATGTATTACATACACACACGGGGATATGTAGTAGCAGACCCGATGGATGGATTGGTTACGAGGAGGCCGACAAATATAAACTCTCACAGGCAGCCTCTGTCCTCTGACTTCTCACTCTGGTCTCTGGTCTTCTACCTGAATAGTGACACTTATTTCTTCGGCGTCAGTCATCCGAACCCTTTTCCAGTTGAAAGACCATTCCCCGAGACGACTGTCCCTTGCATGTACTAAGAAGAACCAAAGTTGACCGACTGTGACATTGTGAGGTAATCATTACGAAATAAATAAAAAAATATTACATGTTTATTATCCTTTGTCATGCTTTAATCCTCATGCTGGTTCTAAAATTGATCCAGGGGTCTGTGTCCTTTAGTAATCTTTTTATAGGGACTTGCAAGCGGGGTTTTTTTCCGCAGTGCCTAGAGTCTCTAGTTCAGTGTTTCCTTAACCTTTTTTATGCTCGTACCCTTTGAGATCATCATCATTTGTCTCGTACCCCGATCAGAAAAAGTATAATTAGAGTAACGAACCTTTTATTTCACTCACTAAATACTACATAGTACAACAATGTTTCATTTCAGTGACTCCTTTTGTTGTTGCATTTCATCAATTATATGATTGAAAACGAGGTTTTCCCGAAGTGGCCACCGCATTTCGTCACTTTCATCCCCATCGGTTTTCCTAAACTTGGTTTTGAGGTGTAGTTGTTTGAAAAACGCATAAGAGTGGTTACATATGGCACAATGACTCCATCAGGTCTTTCTGCTAACTGAGGGAATGTTTTGAGTTGTGCACACCAAAACATATCTACTGGCTTGATTCAAACTGCATTTGGATTATGTCGTTGGCCTGCCGCTAACAAATCAGCTTTCACATATTACTGTTATTCATGGAATCCAGGTTTGACATTATATGGATCCCGTATCCATCTCTGTGCCACAAAAACCCTGTTCCATGGTGAAAGTATCCCTGCAAGGGAGTGGAATCAGCCCTTGCAAATGCTTTTTTCACTTCAGTAACGATGGACCTTCCTCTACAAAAGCAGCCTCATCAAATGAAGGAAAGTTAGCAAAATTTCCT
>JACEEZ010025856.1:0-10592 GCA_016584305.1 Chionoecetes opilio | reverse complement strand
TTTTGGGGATCTTCAAATTGTAGGAAAACAGCTATATATCCCGTAATACTAAAACAAATTGAAAGAAACACATTTTGAGGGTATAAAGTTAAACATAAAGGTAAATTCCCTTTTATTTGATAAACACACAAATTAAAAAAATTATGAAAAACACGTATATTACATTGTACCCAATATAGAGTCTCAACTCCTATTATAAGATTACAGTAGTTCAAAATACAATTTCTAACGAAAACAATTATAAATCCACATTTTGAATTTTCTCTATCTAAAAAGGGCTGAATAATTCAATTTTCGACATTTTTTAGCTCTTCAAAAATACATAAAACACTTGAAAAAACGTTGTTTTTTTGAATAAAATTGATACATAAATTTTATGAAAAATACATATTTTAAGCTCATAATATTGTAAAACATAGTTGTGTAAAAGTGCTGAATCATGTCAAATTTTGACATTATTAGCATTTCAAAAAAACATTAAAAAACTTGAAAAAACATTGTTTATAAGATTAAAATTGATATCTAAATTTCATGAAAAATAATATTTTTGCTATTAATTTTTTAAAATATAGTTGTAGCAAATATAAAAAGCTATTTAGCTACAGATATAAGAAATATACTTCATTTGTAGAAAAAACAACTCTCACTGATAACTACTAAAAACATTGAAACACTACATTTTTTGGGGTTATAGCAATATGATAAGTAAAACTACTTGTATATATACAATAACGCTACAGTTACAAAAAAACTATGAAAAACGCTTTGCAAAATCCGTTTTTAAACAAAATAAATAACCTCTTACTCTTCCATTTATAGCTTAATGTAATGTAAGCTACTTATAGGTGGGAAATTATTCTAAAAAAGAGGATTTTATACTTCAATTTGTAGGAAACAGCTATATATCACTGATAAATAGCTAAAATCATTGAAAACACTACATTTTTATGGGTTTATAGCAATATAATAAGTATCACTACTTGTATATATACAATAATGCTACAGTTTCAAGAAACTATAAAAACGGTTGCAATATACCGTTATATCACAATAAATAACCTCTTACTCTTCATTTATTAGCTTAATGTAATGTAAGCTACTTATAAGTGCAAAATTATTCTAAAAAAAGGATTGTTTGCTTCAATTTGTAGGAAAAAAGCTATATATCACCCATAACTAGCTAAATCATTGAAAAGAACACATTTTTTGGGTATAAAGCATTATCATAAGGTAAATTCCTTCTATTAATGATATAACACTACAATTAAGAAAAACTATGAAAAACACGTATAAATACAATTGTATCACAATAAGAGTCTCAAACTCCTATTTTAAGCTTACAGTAGTTTAAAATACAAATTTTTAACGAAAACAACTATAATTCCACATTTTGAATTTCTCTATCTAATCTCTATCTCTAATTCTTCTAAAAGGGCTGAATAATGTCAATTTTCGACATTTTTTAGCCCTTCAAAAATACATTAAAGCACTTGAAAAAACGTTGTTTTTTAAAATTAAAATTGATACATAAATTACATGAAAAATACATATTTTAAGCTCATAATATCGTAAAATATAGTTGTGTAAAAGTGCTGTATAATGTCAAATTTCGACATTTTTAGGCTTTCAAATACATTTTAAAAAGCTTGAAAAAACGTTGTTTTTAAGATTAAAAATTTATACATAAACTTTATGAAAAATACATATTTTTAGCTATTAATTTTGTAAAATATAGTTGCAGCAAATATAAAAGCTATTTAGCTACAGATATAAAGGAATATACTTCAATTGTAGAAAAACAACTCTTTCACTGATAACTAGCTAAAATCATTGAAAACACTACATTTTTTGGGTTTATAGCATATGATAAGTAAAAGTACTTGTAATATACAATAACGCTACAGTTTACAAGAAACTATGAAAAATGCTTGCAATATACCGTTATTCACAATAAATAACCTCTTACTCTTTATTTACTAGCTTAATGTAATGTAAGCTACTTATAGGTGCAAATTATTATAAAAGAGGATTTATACTTCAATTTGTAGGAAAACAGCTATATATCACCGATAAATACTAATATCATTGAAAACACTACATTTTAAGGGTTTATAGCAATATGATAGTAAAACTCTTTGTATATATACAAAAACGCAACAGTTTACAAGAACTATGAAAATGCTTGCAATATACCGTTATAAATTCAATAATAACCTCTTACTCTTCTATTTATTAGCTTAATGTAATGTAAGCTACTTATAGGGCTAAATTATTCTAAAAAAAAGGATTGTATACTTCAAATTTGGGAGAAAACAGCTAATATCACCGATAACTAGCTAAAACCATTGAAAGAACACATTTTGTGGGTATAAACCATTATTATAAGGTTTTATTCCTTTTTATTAAAGATATAACACTTCAAATTAAGAAGAAACTATGAAAAACACGTATAATATACAATTGTATCACAATATAGAGTCTCAAACTCCTATTATAAGCTTACAGTAGTTTAAAATAGCATTTCTAACGAAAACAACTATAATTTCCCCATTTTGAAATTCTCTTTCTAATCTCATCTCTATTTCTTCTAAAAGGGCTGAATAATGTCAATTTTCGACATTTGTTAGCCCTTCAAAAATACATTAAAACACTTGAAAAAACGTTTTTTTAAGAATAAATTGATACATAAATTACATGAAAAATTTCATATTTTAAGCTCATAATATTGTAAATATATGTTGTGTAAAGTGCTGAAAAATGTCAAATTTTTGACATTTTTAGGCTTTCAAAATACATTAAAAAACTTGAAAAAACGTTGTTTTTTAAGATTAAAATTGATACATAAATTTTATGAAAAATACATATTTTTAGCTATTAATTTTGTAAAATTAGTTGCAGCAAATATAAAAACCTATTTAGCTACAGATATAAAGAAATATACTTCAATTTGTAGAAAAAAAAACAACTTTCACTGATAACTAGCTAAAATCATTGAACAACACACATTTTTTTGGGTCTTTAAGCATATGATAAGTAAAATACTGGTATATATACAATAACGCCGACAGGTTACAAGAAAAATATGAAAAATGCTTGCAATATACCGTTATATCCAATAAATAACCTCTTATCCTCTATTTAATAGCTAATGTATGTAAGGCTTACGTATAGGTGCAAAATATGCTAAAAAGAGGATTTTATACTCATTGTAGGAAAAACAGCTTGTTATCACCGATAAATAGCTAAGATCATGAAAAAACACTACATTTATGGGTTTATAGCAATATGATAAGTAAAACTACTTGATATATACAAAAAACGCTACAGTACAAGAAACTATGAAAAACGCTTGCAAATATTACCGTTATATCACATAAAATAAACTCTGACTCTTCTATTTATTAGCTTATGTAATGTAAGCTACTTATAGGTGCAAATTATTCAAAAAGAGGATTTCAGTACTTCATTTGTAGGAAAAAGCTATATGTCACTGATAACTTAGCTACGATCATTGAAAAACCCCACACATTTATGGGTTTATAGCAATTTAATAAGTATCACAATGTGTATATTATTACCAATAAACGCTACAGTTACAAGAAACTATGAAAAGCGGTGTGCAATATACCGTTATATCACAAATAAATAACCTCTTACTCATCTATTTATTGCGTATGTAATGTAAGGTTACTTGTAATGCAAATTATTCTAAAAAAAGATTGTTTACTTCAATTTGTAGGAAAACGCTATATATCACGATAATAGCTAAAAATTCATTGAAAAAAACACATGTGTGGGTATAAAGCATTATCATCAGGTAAAATTCCTTCTATGAATGATATAAACACTTCAATTAAGAAGAAGAAACTATGAAAAAAAAGTATAATATACAATTTGGTATCACAATATAGAGTCTCAAACTCGATATAAGCTTAAGTAGTTTAAAATAGCAATTCTAACGAAAAACCACTATATTCCACATTTTGAATCTTTTATTAATCTCTATCTCTATTCTCTTCTAAAAAGGCTGAATAATGTTCATTTTCGATATTTTTTACAGCCTTCAAAAAGACATTAAAAAACCACTTGATAAATAGTTTGTCTTTTACAATAAAATTGATACTAGAATTACATGAAAATACATATTTTAAGCTCATAATATTGTAAAATGTAGTTTGTGTTAAAAGTGCTGAATATGTCAAATTTCCGACATTTTTTAGGCTTTCAAAATACATAAAACACTTGAAAAAAAACGTGTTTTTAAGATTAAAATGATACATAAATTTTATGAAAAATTACATATTTGTAGCTATTTAATTTTGGAAATATAGTTGCAGCAAATATAAAAAACCTATTTAGCTACAATGTAAAGAAATAGACTTCAATTTGTAGAAAAAACAACTCTTCATGATAACTAGCATAAAATCAATTGAAAAACACTACATTTTTGGGTTTATAGCAATATGATAAGTAAAAGTACGTATATAATTAACGCTACATTTTACAAGAAACTATGAAAAATGCTTGCATATACCGTTATATCACAATAAAATAACCTCTTAATCTTCTATTTTAATAGCTTAATGTAATGTAAGCTAAATGATAGGTGCAAATTATGCTAAAAAGAGGATTTTATATTCAATTTGTAGGAAACAGCGTATATCCCCCCCCCCCCCCGCTAAATAGCTAAGCTCATTGAAAACAATACATTTTATGGGTTTATAGCAATATTGATAATAAACTACTTGTATATATACAAAAACGCTACAGTTTACAAGAAACTATGAAAAACGCTTGCATATACCGTTATATTCATACAATAAAATAACCTCTGACTCTCTCTATTTATTAGTTTAATGGTAATGAAAGCTACTTATAGGTGCAAATTATTCAAAAGAGGATTTTATACTTCATTGTAGTAAAACAGCGATTATATCACTGATAACTAGCTACGATCATTTTGAAACACACTACATTTTATGGGTTTGTAGCAATTTAATAAGTATCAATACTTGTATATATACAATAACGCTACAGTTTACAAGAAAAACATGAAAATAACGGTTGCAATATTACCGGTTTATATCACAATAAATACCTCTTATCTTCTATTTATAGCTTAATGTAATGTAATGTACTTATAAGTGCAAATTATTCTAAAAAAGGTTGTTGTAGGAACAAACAGCTATATATCACCGGATAACTATCTAAAATCATTGAAAAGAAAAAACAATTTTTGTGGGTATAAAGCATATCATAAGGTTATATTCTTCTATAAGTATAAATACAATAGAAGAAACTATGAAAAACACTTATAATATACATTGTATAACAATATAGAGGTCTCAAAACTCCTATTTAATGCTTACAATAGTTGTAAATAGCAATTTCTAAGACACAACAACTCTAATTCCACATTTTGAATTTCTCTATCTAAATCTCTGTTCTATTTCTTCTAAAAGGGGCTGAATAATGTCAATTTCGACATTTTTTAGCCCTTGAAAAATACATTAAAACACTTGGAAAAAACGTTGTTTTTAAGAATAAAATTGATACATAAATTACATGAAAAGACATATTTTAAGCTCATAATATTGTAAAGATGTTGTTGATAAAAGTGTTTTTTTTTTTACTGGAATAATATAAAATTTCGACGTATTTAGCATTTCAAATAAGACATTAAAAACACTGTGTGGAAAAAAACGTTGTTTTTAAGATTAAAATTGACCATAAAATTTTATGAAAAAATACATATTTTTAGCTATTTATTTTTATATATAAGTTGCAGCAAATATAAAAAAGTTTAGCTACAGTATAAAGAAATATAACTTCAATTTGTAGAAAAAACAACTCTTCACTGATAATAGCTAAAATCATTGTTGAAAACACTACATTTTTGAGGTTTATAGCAATTATGATAAGTAAAAAGTACTTGTATATATATAATACCGCCTACAGTTTACAAGAAACTAGGAAAAACGCTTGCAATATACGTTATATCACAATAAATAACAGCTTACTCTTCTAGTTAATAGATTAATGTAATGTAAGTACTCTATAGGTGCAAATTATGCTAAAAAGCGGATTTTATATTCAATTTGTCGGAAAACAGCCATATATGTCACTGATAACTAGCTAAAATCATTGAAAACACTACATTTATGGGGTTATAGCAATATGATAAGTTAAAACATACTTGTATATATACAAGAACACTACCGTTTACACAGAAACTATGACAAAAACGCTTGCAATATACCGTTATATCACAATAACATAACCTCTTACTCTTCTATTAATCAGCTTAATGTAATGTAAGCTTACTTATAAGGGCATATTATTCTAAAAAGAGGATTTTGTACGTAAATTTGTAGGAAAACAGCTAATATCACCAATAACATAGCTAAAACCATTGAAAAGAACACTTTGTGGGTATAAAAGCATTATCATAAGGATTATCCTTCTATTAATGAATAACACTACAAAAGAAGAACCTATGAAACACACGTATATATACAAGTTGTATCACAATATAGGAGTCTCAAACGCCTATTATAAGGCTACCGTAGTTTAGAATAGCAATTTCTAACGAAAACAACTATAATTCCACATTTTGAATTTCTCTGTCTAAATCTCTATCTCTATTCTTCTAAAAAGGCTGAATAATGTCAATTCGTACATTTTTAGCCTCAAAAATACATTAAAACACTTTTCAAAAAAAACATGTTTTTAGGAATAAAGTTGATACTTAATTAATGAAAAATAATTTTTTACCGCTCATAATTATTTGAAAATAAGTTGTGTAAAAGTGGTGAATAATCGTCAAAATTTCGACATTTGTAGGCATTTCAAAAATACATTAAACCTTGAAAAAAATGTTGTTTTAAGATTCAAAATTTATACATAAATTTTATGAAAAAATACATATTTAGCTATTAATTTGTCAATTTAATTTTTTAAAAGTTGCAGCAAATATAATAAAGCTATTCAGCTACAGAATAAGAAATAGACTGCAATTTGTAGAAAAAACAACTCTTCAACTGATAATAGCTAAAAATCATTGAAAGCACTACATTTTTGGGGTATAGCAATATGATAAGATAAAGTTACTTGTGTAAATACAATAACGTACAGGTTTACATGAAATTGAAAACTGTTGCAATATACCGTTATATCACAATAAAATAACCTCTTACTCTTCTATTTAATAGATTAATGTAATGTAAGCTACTTATAGGTGCAAATTATTCTAAAAAGATAATGTTATACTTCAATTGTAGGAAAAAAGCTATATAGCACGGATAACTAAATAAATTCATTGAAACACTACATTTTAGGTATAGCAATATAAAAGTAAAACTACCTGTATTATATATACAATAACGCTACAGTTTTTAGAAGAAACTATGAAAAACGCTTGCAATATACCGTTTATATCACAATAAATAACCTCTGACTCGTCTATTTAATAGCTAATGTAATGTAAGGGGACGTATAGGTGCAAATTATCAAAAAAGAGGGATTTTATACTGCAATTTGTAGGAAAACAGGCTATATACACTGATAACTGAGCTACGATCACTGAAAACCATCCATTTATGGGTTTATAGCAATTTAATAAGTACACTACTTGTATATATACATAACCGCTAACAGTTTAGAAAGAACTATGGAAAAACCGTTGCATAGTGACCGTTATGATCACAAATAATAACCTCTTACTCCTCTATTATTAGATTAATGTAAGTAAGTAATTATAGTGCAAATTACTCTAAAAAAAGGATTGTTTACTTTCAAATTGTAGGAAAACAGCTATATATCACCGATAACTAGCTAAAATCATTGAAAAAGAACACATTTTGTGATGTATAAAAGCCTTATCATACGGTAAATTACTCATTAATGATATAACACTACAATTAAGAAGAAACTATGAAAAACATTTATAATATACGATTGATCACATATAGAGTCTCAAACGCTAGTATAAGCTTACAGTAGTATTAAAAATAGCATTTCTAACGAAAACCAATATAATTCCCATTTTGAATTTCTCGATCTAATCTCTATCTCTATTTTCTTCTAAAACGGGCTGAATAATGTCCAAATTTCGACATTTTTTAGCCCTTCCAAAAATAGAGTAAACACTTGAAAAAAACGTTGTTTTTAGGAATAAAATTGATACATACATTACATGAAAAATATATATTTTAAGCTAATAATATTGTAAATAAGATTGTGTAAAAGGCGGAATATGTCAAATTGCGACAATTTTTTAGCTTTCAAAAAATACATTAAAAACCACGAAAAACGTTGTTTTTAGATTTAAAATGATACATAAATTTATGAAAAATACATATGTTTAAGCAGTTAATTTTGTAAATATAGTTGCAGACAATATAAAAAGCTATTTGAGCTACATGATATACAAGAAATATACTTCAATTGTAGAAAAAACAACTCGTTCACTGATAAACTAGCTAAAATCATTTGAAAACAATACATTTTTGGGTTTTATAGCAATATGATAATAAAAGTACTTGTTATATATCCAATAAAAACGCTACAGTTTACAAGAAACTATGAAAAATGCGGCAAGATACCGTATATCCACAATAAATAACCTTCCTAGTCTTCCATTATAGATTAATGTAATGTAAGCACTTATAGGTGCAAATTATGCTAAAAAGAGGATTTTTACTTCAATTGTAGGAAAACAGCTGTATATCACCGATATAAATAGCTAAGATCATGAAAACACTAATTTTATGGTTTTTATAGCAAGATGATAAGTAAAACTACTTTATATATACAAAAACGCTACAGTTTACAAGGAAACTATGAAAAACGCTTCCAATATTACCGTTATATCACAATAAATAAACTCTGACTCTTCTATTTTAATAGCTAATGTAAATGTAAGCTACTTTGGTGCAAATATTCTAAAAGAGGATTTACGACTTCAATTTGTAGGAAAACAGCTGGATACACCGATAAATAGCTAAGATCATTGAAAACACTACATTTTATGGGTTTATAGCAATATGATAAGTAAAATACTTGTATATATACAAAAAACGGCTACAGTTTACAGAAACTATGAAAAACGCTTGCAATATACCGTTATATCACAATAAAAAACCTTACTCTTCTTTTTAAAAGGGTTTTAATGTAATGTAAGCTACTTTAGGTAAAAATTTTTTCTAAAAAGAGGATTTTATACTTAAATTTTGTGGGAAAAAACAGCTATAATCATGATAACTAGCAAAAAATCATTGAAATTATACATTTTATGGGTTTTATGAATATAATAAGTAAAAAAAATTGTTTATTTAAAAATAACGCTATAGTTTAGAAGAAACTATAAAAAAACGCCTGAAATATCCCGTTTATATAACAATAAAAAAAACTCTTACTTTTTTTTTTTAGCTTAATGTAATGTAAGCTATATAAGTGAAAAATTTTTTTAAAAAAAGGATTTTTTACTTAATTTGTAGGAAAACAGTATATATCCCCGATAATAGCAAAAAACTTTGAAAAGAAAAACTTTTTTGGGGGTAAAAAAGCATTATCAAAGGAAAAATTCCTTCTTTTAATGATATAAACATTACAAAAAGAAGAAACTATGAAAAACAGATAAATACAATTGATCACAATAAAAATTCTAAAACTCCTATAAAGCTTAAGATAGTTTAAAATAGAAATTTTTAAAAGAAAAAAAAACAAAATTTCCCCTTTTGAATTTCTTACTAATCTCTATCTCTATTTCTTCTAAAAGGGGTGAAAAAAAGTCAATTTTCGACATTTTTAGCCCCTTTAAAAATACATTAAAAAAACTTGGAAAAAAAGTTATTTTTAATATTAAAATTGATACATAAATTTCATGAAAAAATAATATTTTTAAGTCTAAATCGTAAAATATAGTTTTGTTAAAGTGCTGAAGATGTCAAATTTTGACATTTTTAGGCTTTAAAAATACATTTAAAAAAGCTTTAAAAAAAACGTTTTTTTTAATATTAAAAAAGATACTAAACTTTTTGAAAAATAATATTTTTAGCTATTTAAATTTTTTTAAAAATAGTTGCAGCAAATATAAAAAGCTATTTAGCTACAGATATAAAGAAAATTTTCAATTTTTGAAAAAAAAAAATCTTCATGATAACTAGCTAAAATCATTTAAAAAAAAATACATTTTTTGGGTTTTTGAAAAATTTTAAAAAAAAGTATTTATATAACAATAACGCTACGTTTACAAGAAAATATGAAAAATGCTTTCAATATCCCTTTATAACACAAAAATAACTCTTTCTCTTTATTACAGTTAATGTAATGTAAGCTACGTATAGGTGCAAAATTATTTAAAAAGAGGTTTTATACTTTAATTTGTAGGAAAAAAAAGCTATTATCACCGATAAAAAGCAAAAATCATTGAAAACACACATTTTTTTGGGTTTATTGCAAAATGATAAGTAAAACTCTTTGTAATAACAATAAAAGCAACAGTTTTTCAAGAAATAGAAAAACGCTTGCAATATACCGTTATAAATTTCAATAAATAACCTCTTACTCTTTATTTATTAGCTTTTAAAAAA
>JACEEZ010025855.1:109182-111682 GCA_016584305.1 Chionoecetes opilio | reverse complement strand
ACCCCCCCAAAAGGTCAATTATTGTGAAAAAATGATATGATATTGTTTAAAAAAATTCTTTCGGCTTCCTCCTAAAAAGTGTGTTATTATGTCAAATCCATCACACATTTAATAGAATAAAAATTAATCGATTAACGTTATCATTTTTTTAAAATTCTCTTCCTATAATAAAAAAAGATTTTTCTTTAAAAAATTGCTTTGCTGATTTTATGAAATTGGATTCTTAAAGGAAAATTGTGTTTGGTTGGCCAATGAAAATTTTTTGGCAACCCCATGTTTTCCATAAAAAAGGGACCTTTTTCCCCCCACCATCCCATCCCCCCTTCCCCCCCCCCCCCCACCCCATGCTCGTCTCCCTCACCAAAACGTTTTCCCCACACCTCGTCTTTTCCGGTTCAGCCCCTCGTTGCGTCTCTGTCAAAAAATACCGGAAAAAAAGATTGACGCACCAATAAAAGATAACCCATCATAAAAAAACGTTAAAAATGGGGGCCCATTTTATTATGCAAACCCGGGGAGTTGTGCCCCAAGTTTTAATTTGGGGAACCCAACACACCTTGTTCTAAGAAAAACCCAAAAATGGGAAAAAGAAAGGAAAAAACCCCGGAAAAGTTTTAGGAAAAAGTGTTCCAGGTTCGAGAAATGTCACAGCAGTAAAGGTAAGGGAAGGAGTGACACGTACAGGCACTACCCTTCTATACACCCCCGTACGGCACTACCATTATATAAACCCACGTACGGGCCCCCACTTATATAACCCCCCGTACAGCACTACCATTCATATCACCCCGTACAACATTACCACTTCTATATCACCCCGTCAGGCACTCCCTTCATTCACCCCCGTACAAGCATTACAAATTTATACCACCCCGTCCGGCATCCACTTTTTTTATCCCCCCGTACACACTACCACTTATATATCCCCACGTACAGGAAATATCCTTTATATCACCCACGTACAGGCACTTAAACCATTCTATATCACCCCGTACAGGGACTACCACTTCTATATCCCACTACAGGAATACCACTTCTATATCCCCACTACAGGACTACCACTTTATAAAACCCCACGTATGGCACACCACTTCTAATCACCCCGTACAGGCCAAAACCCCTTAATATCCCCAAAAGTACGGCAACCATTATTATCACCCACGTACAGGACTATCACTTATATATTCACCCACGTCAGGACTACCACTTCTATATCAAACCCACGTAAGGCCACCACTTAATTCACCCCGTACGGCACTACCACTTTTTTTATCACCCACGTAAGGACTACCACTTTTAAAAAACACCCCGTACAGGCCTACCACTTTTTATCACCCACGTACGGCACTACCCTTTTTTATCACCCAGTTCAGGCCACCCTTCTATAAACCCAGAAAGGGACTCCACTTTATATCACCCCGTACGGCACTACCACTTATTATCACCCCCGTACGGCACACCACTTTTTAATCACCCTGTACAGGCCTCCACTTCATAACACCCACGTAAGGCACTACCCCTTCTATAGCACCCCGTACAGGCCTACCCCTTATATAATTTTCCCACGTACAGGCACTACACTTTTATATCACCCCTACAGGCACTACCCTTAATATCACCCACGTACGGCACTACCATTATTTTCCCCACGTAAAAAGCACTACCACTTCTATATCCCCCACGTTCAGGGCACTCCCTTTATATACACCCACGTACAGGGACTACCCTTATATATTTCCCCCTTCGGACTTACTTATTTCACCCACGTCAGGCCTAACCACTTCTAATCCCCACGACGGGGGACTACCACTTATACATCACCCACGTACAGGCACTACCCTTTTTTTATCCCCGTAAGGCACTACCTTTTTTTTAACACCCCGTACAGGCCTACCACTTTTATATCACCCACGTAAAGGCCTAACACTTTTTATCACCCACTTTTAGGCCAGGCACTACCAATTCTATAACCCCACGTACAGGCCTACCCCTTTTTAAACACCCCTACAGGCCTACCACTTATATAAAAACCCCCGTAAGGCACTACCATTATTACACCCACTACAGGCACTACCACTTATATTCACCCACTACGGCATTCACTTATATTCACCCACGTACAGGGACTACCACTTCTATATCCCCCCACGACAGCACTACCACTTATATATCACCCCCCGTACGGTACTACCACTGTTATATCACCCACGTAAAAAGGCACTACCATTCTATAAAACCCCCCGTACAGGCACTACCCTTTATATCCCCCAGTACAGGCACTACAACTTTTTTATCACCCACTTCGGCCTACCACTTCTATAACACCCCTACAGGCCTACCACTTTTTATCACCCACGTAAAAAGGGACTACACTTTATATCCCCACGTACAGGCACTCCACTTCTAATCACCCATGTACAGGCACTACCACTTCTAAACACCCACGTACGGGCCCACCCCTTTTATACACCCACGTAAAGGCACTCCACTTCTATAGCAC
>JACEEZ010025855.1:96682-104182 GCA_016584305.1 Chionoecetes opilio | reverse complement strand
TTAAAAGTCAATATCATAGTGGGCTAAATTATGGAGGATGTGATTGTATTTGAAAGGGATATATTAGTGTACTAGCCGCAAAGCCGCCCTCCGGTCGACTTTTTGGCTAGCTCCTGCGGAGGGCTATTGGTGGGCCCACGACCTGTGTCTGGTGGGCCGAAGGCCCACGAAACACAGACTCTCCAGATAGCCCCTTCTAACTTTCCTGAAATCATGGATGTAGAAATGTATTATTAACGCTAACCCATTCACATCAACCCCCAACCCATTCACCCCACCCATTACCCATCACCCCCCACCCATTCACTCACCCATTACCCATCACCCCCACCCATTCACTCACCCATTACCCATCACCACACAACCCATTCACTAAACCCATTACCCATCACCCCCCATCTATTCCCTCACCCATCACCCATTCACTCACCCATCACACCACACCCAATACCCTTCACTCCACCCATTACCCATCACCCTACATCAAGGTTTCCTCAATTCTCGCAACCCACTTTTTTTCGCAATTCTCGCTAATAGGCTGCTAAAAAAAAAAAAAGTGATCGGATCATCTCATAAGTGGGCTTAAAACCTTCCCCTGGTCAACCTGGTTCCAAAACTGTGCCATATGATGGGATTCCGCCACAGGGGGCGGAACCTAGAGGGGACACACACACACACACAGACAGACACGCACACACACTTTCGCTTATATTATCATAGATATTCTCTCTCTCTCTCTCTCTCTCTCTCTCTTTCTCTCTCTCGCTCTCTCTCTCTCTCTCTCTCTCTCTCTCTCTCTCTCTCTTCTCTCTTTTCACGTGTGTAATTTGCATTCAGCCGCCCTCAAGCTGTATAAGAGGAAGCTAACAGAATCAGAATCAGAATCATAAAGAGAAAGCAGGAGGGGGGAAGTGGGGACAGGGGGAAGAGTAGATGGGTGAGAGAAGCGAGGCTAGTATGAGAAAAAAGACATGAGGCTTAACCCAAGCGCTGTTCGTGTTTTTGTATGTGGGTTACTCTGTGTACCGTACTCTCATCCCAACCCAGTCCGTCAGAAACCACGCTGGGGCGACACAGGAGGGCAGGGGGGGGGTGGAGAAGGTGCCCGTGACACATCTAAGGCAACATCAGGCGCCCACCCCCCGACGCCCGGACGAGGGACGGCCACGGACACGGCACACGCCCCCAAGCGCCCAGGGCCACGGGTCGGCGGTCAACCCCTCCACCACCGCCCGTCTCCCCAGCATGGCAATTTATTTATTATATACATAATATACATTGTTTACAAAATTCTTATGTTTATATAGTTATTACATGGTTGCAATGTTTATACTGTGGCATACATAAATATGATGTTGACTGGGGTGGGGGGAAGGTGGGCGGCGCGGATAGCCCCTATGTCGGCCTGATTACCGTGCACAGGTCTCGCCTCGCTAACCGCCTCAGCCTAGGCCCGTCCCTGGGCACTCCCATCCATGGGGTGGGGGGGGAAGGGGGGTGGCGCGGAGAGCCCCTGTACCGGCCTGATTACCGTGCACAGGTCTCGCCTCGCTAACCGCCTCAGCCGAGGCCCGTCCCCGGACACGCCCATCCGTCAACACACGTACATAAAGTATAATGGTACATATAGTTTAATTTTTATAATAATATTACCATTGGTTTTGGTGTCCCGGGAGGAAGTTAGAGTATTTTGTGTCACGAGGTGTAGTGAGGGGTAGGTCGCGCTGGGCCACGAGACAGTGCTGGCGCCGTGATGTCTAGCTATGTGGTTGGTGCGTATAGAATGGGTAGGTCACGCTGGGCCACGGGACAATGTTGGCGCGTTGATGTCTGGCTACGTTGGTTGGTGCGTGTAGATAGGTTGGGGGGGGTTTGGATTGGAGTCAAGAAGGTTGATGTGCGGTGTGTGATGGTTAGCGGGAGGCAGGGAATCTATAAGGGTGCAAATTTCGTCGTGGTATATTTGGAAGGCATCAAGTTGTTTAGAGATTCTATTGTGGTAAATAATAGTCCTTGAGCCAGACCAAAAGTAATGCTCCGGCGGGGGGAGTAATTATCATTATGATTTTCCATTAGACCAATGTCTCAAGTGTCAGAAAAGGTGTGATGGACATCTGAGAACGGTAGCTTAGTGCCCGGATGGACGCCATCTTTGAAACCACCCAGCTCGAAAATGCCCATTTGGGGGGGTACATTGTTGCACCGTGTACTGGACTTCTATACTAGCTATCGATGTGCGGTTGACGACTAAATATACGTCCAATGTTGAAACCGTCAAAATAAAAATAATATGAAGCATTTTGTTATAGATTAATTATTATAAAAATCAATTATCAAAAAAAAAAATCATATATTTTTCAATATTTTATTATTAGACTTGTACTTTTTTTAGTGAAACAACACTGGTATGATTTTCCCAAAATTTAAATGCATTTTGCTACCCCGTTTTTTACTGTCTATAAAAATAACTCACAAGTACAACATATCTCCACCACGAGTTTACAAAAAATTATGTAAAGAGGCATAAAATGACTTGGCCGCCGCTGGCATTATCTATTCTGACGATAACGCAAGTTAGGAAGGTCGTACGGGAGGATTTTAACACCATAACGATATTTAATAAGCAGGCGGAAATTGTTACATAGGAAATCTGCACTTTGGTGGCCATCTGGATTTCAAAATGGCCCCCAATTATATTAATTATTCATTACTAGAGTTTGGAAAAGACGTATGGAGCTGATTTTAACACCAAAACGATGTATATTCCTAATAAGCAAGCGGAGGTATCATTGAACATGTCATGTTTTAGTCAAATAACACCGGTATGATCTTCCAAATATGCATTTTGCTAAACCGTTTATCTGCTATAAAGATTTTCAGGCAATTTGGCCTGCATTATAATGAGAACAACATATGCTATACAATAAAACAGTGCACGCAAAGTTAATCATCAGAGCCCGCCATCAGAGTCATTGGCATCCTGAGCCACGATAGCATCATCCTGCACCATGTTGGAGCATCCCTGCAGCTTACACCACAACAGTGCACTTCAACCCATTCAGTATGCAGGAGCAATCTGACGGCCCAAACACGTCCTTCTGCATGTGCATGAGATGAGATTCAAGACGACATCTGGAGCTGGTAGACCCGCCATCCATGGGATTTTGAGCGAACCGCCATCATCGATTTCCCCAGCCATGTCCTGCTGTGGTGCGGGGACGTCTGGCAGGTTTTCAAGGCTGCGTCGCCAGATAGCCGTTTTGATAGTTGGCCCTAAGCGATGCTGCATCAAGGAGTCTTCACAAGGCGGCAATTGCCCCAGATTCGATCTGGCCCTTCTTTGCACAGAACATGTGAAAACGGAGTGAATTAAAGCACCGACGATCTTCGTTTTCCTGGCGTACACTGACACGTGAAGGCCTGAATGCTATTGAAGACGTCTGTTGGTACATTCCACGAAGATCCCAGATCTGTGAATGCTTGAAGATACAGATCATTCGCTTGCACAAGCTTCAAAGCCTTTATCTTTCCTTGGCTAGCCAGACCCACTAACATGTCACACCCGCCCCAAATGCATGAAGCCCTGGCAATGCCTCCCAAACTCCAGACCCCAATACCGCAGCCAATTTTCCAACGTCAATCATTCTGACTCGAACCTTTTTTTCCTCGTCTGATGAAGAGCTACTATCGATGGTTCTGCTGAGATGAAGACTGATGATCAAAAACGTCGTGTCATCTGCCACTAAGATGATCGTCCCTTTTAGTGGGTAGCGGCGTGCTTTTGCGTGGAGAAACATACGCGTGTCTGCTTCCTCGTTGGGCTACATTCGAGTGCTTGCACCAACTTCCCCCTATCGCGGGTCAGTACCAGACATTTTCACCACAGGTGACATAAAAGTGTTCTGTTGCCTAGCTTTTTCGCGATTTGTTTCATGTTTCCACGACTCCGCCAGAAAAACAACCAGTTTCTCCTTTGTCTGGCTGCAAGCAAAAGGAGACGCCGCCAGTTCATGATTTTGTGTGCGGGTCTGATCTCGCTGAAACTGATGCCTTCATTTGAACCGCGGTTCACACGCTCAGCTGCTTTGATGGATTCTTCTGTGTATGTGTCAAAGACAACATCGATGCGCTCACTGCCTTGACCAGCGTGAAGCGCTGCAGCAAGGATGCGGTTTAGAATAGTTCCTTTGAACTGTCGTTCACGCCATGCATCTTTTGTATGAGAGCCATCGCATCAATTATTGTTGCACTTCGCTTGTCAACGTTATCGGCTGGTTCCACAAACCTTCCATGTGTTTTTTCGCAGTGCAACTTTGTTCGTTTTTTTTCATTGACCCATCAACGTTTTGCCAAAGACCATGGTAACGGCCCTAGTGGGTGACAAAGGACAAGTTGCCATGTCGAGGTTCCTTGTCTTGGCGATGAGTATCATGGTGGCAAACAGTTGTCTGTCAGCTCTCAGGACGATCTCCTTGTTTGTGGCCTTCACCTTTCTGCTTGATCTTTCCAAAGGGCTTCAAGTTTAGCTTCTTCACTGTGTCATAAAAGCCTGTTCCCTCTTTAAGACGTTTCTGGAAGCTTTGATACGCCGCTTCCCCCTTTTGCAGGGCGTTGAGTAGGTCATTAGAAAAAGTCCTCCCTCGCAGCCGCTCCGGTAGATATACTGAGAAACATGACGGATCATCGCGAATGGATTGGTCCAGTTCCCTTTTTTCCCGTAGATCACAGATAGCTGTGACGCCAGACTCATCACGTTTGATGCGAGAAGTAGACAAGTCAGGGTGCTTGGCGTGAGATGTGTCGCTGCCATTCACAAGGATAGTTTTCTCGTAGCTGCCTCATGCCGCAACCCGATTGTCTGCAGTTATATAGTATCGTGAAACCCCCCCCCCCCCCCCAGAAATTAATCAGGTCACCGCAACAAATCTCAGACTGAGATATAGAATATGAATATAGATAAAAAATAACTGACGTCACTTTCGGCACTGGTTTTTGTGGGTTGATTATCGGCGGGAAATTCCCCAAATGACATAGTTTCGGTTTGTGGAAAGTGCATGCCTTTTCATATATTTTTTTTGTACAAATCGTGGTGGATGATATGTTTTTTTTTTTTGAGTTATTTTTATAGACAGATAAACGGTGTAGCACAATGCATAATTTGGAAAATCATACCATGTTTGTTTCACTAAAAAAAGTACAAGTCTAATAATAAATATTGAAAAATATATTATTTTTTTTTCGATAATTGATTTTTATAAAAAATTAATCTATAACAAAATGCTTCATATATTTTTTTTATTTAGACGATACACATTGGAGTATATTTAGTCGTCAACCGAAAATCGATAGCTAGTATAGAAGTCCAGATACACGTGCAACAATGTACCCCACCAAATGGGCATTTTCGCGCTGGGTGGTTTCAAAGATGGCGTCCATCCGGGCACTAAGCTACCGTTTTTCAATGTCCATCATGCATTTTTCTGATACCTGAAATATTGCCCTAAAGAAAAAATCATAATGAGAATTACTCCCCCCGCCGGAGCATTCCCACTTCAAAATATGGCCGGTTGGCTCAAGGACTATAATGTTCAAAGGAGGTATGTTGGCTGTCTCGTGTAGCTCGCGACAGGTTACGAAAATCTTGCCCTTTGACATTTAGAGCAAAGCGGCAGGCTTTGTTGTATAATGTAGTACCCGGCAAAGAAAAAGGCGAGGCTACGCTACACTTGCTTCCACACATTCACGCTCTTTCATATGTTTTGTCCTACTCTTACAGTGTATGAAGACGTTAAAGGGTATGAAGAGTGCCGAGGGAGGGAAGGGGGAAGGAAGGGGAATGGGGAAGGGGGAAGAGGGAAGGAAAGGGGAAGGGGGGAAAAGGACCGTGGGAGAGAAAGGGGGGAAGGGGGAAGAGAAACCGTGGGAGAGAAAGGGGAAGGGGGGAAGAGGGAAGGAAGGGGGAAGGGGGAAGAGGGGAAAAAGGAAGGGGAAAAAGGGGAAGGAGGAAGAAAGGGGGGGGGGAGTAGCAATAGAGGGGAAGGAAGGAAAGTATTAAGTGAGTTTTTTTGAACTGTTGCGTGTGTGTGTGTGTGTGTGTGTGTGGGTGTGGTGTGTGTGTGTGTTGTGTGTGTGTGTGGTGTGTTTGTGTGTGTGTGTGTGGGGGTGTGTGTGGGGTGTGTGTGTGTCGGTGTGTGTGTGTGTATGTGCGTGCATAGTAGTAAATAGTAGTAGTAGTAGTATAGTAGTAGTAGTAGTAGGAGCAGTAGTAGCAGTAGTAGTGTAGTAGTAGTAGTAGTTAGTAGTAGTATTAGTAAATAGTATAGTAGTATTAGTAGTAGTAGTAGTAGTAAATAGTAGTATAGTAGTAGTAGTAGTAGTGTAGTAGTAGTAGTAGTAGTAGTAGTAGTAGTAGTAGTAGTAGTAGTAGTATAGCAGCAGCTATAGAAGCAGTAGAAGTAGCTCAAAGTAAAGCAAAAGACTAAGAACAAGTAAAACAAAGCACAATCTTCTTAAAATATGCACAAACACAAAAAAATCATATATTCCTCTTCCTTCCTCCTTTCCTATTTTTCTCTCTTAAGCCGGACAAATCCTTCCTCTCATCCAGACCCATATTTTTTTCCTGCTTTCCTTGGCCTGGAATATACGCCCCTTTCCAGTCCTCGCAAATATTTCCAAATCTTTGCGAGTTTTTTCCCTAACCATACACGAACCAGAAAGTATTACCAAGCCTGTTACAAAGGACATTACTCTGGATCTCTGTTCAAAGGACATTACCCTGGATCTCTGTTACAAAGGACATTACCCTGGATCTCTGTTTCAAAGGACATTACCCCCGATTTCTGTTACAAAGGACATTACCCTGGATCTCTGTTACAAAGAACATTACTCTGGATCTCTGTTACAAAGAACATTACCCTAGATCTCTGTTACTAAGGACATTACCCTAGATCTCTGTTACAAAGGACATTACCCTAGATCTCTGTTACAAAGGACATTACCCTGGATCTCTGTTACAAAGGACATTACCCTGGATCTCTCTTACAAAGGACATTCCCCTGGATCTTTCTTACAAAGGACATTCCCCGATCTCTGTTTCAAGGTCACGTATTTTCACGGGTCGATGCCTATACTATAACGAGTCACTATGCTATACTATAATGAGTCACTGGTGCCTCATATGTTTTCAAGTACAATTGCTTTATAGCTAGATTCCAGTGCTGTAGTTTGCCGCGTTGGTGACTCGACCTAAATGCCAGCTATTCCAGTAATGTGTTATGTTTTAAGGGGTGGAAGGGCAGTGGATGAGGAGGAAAGGAGCTATTTGTTTTTGTTTAAGTGGTTGATTTTTTTTCTCCTCTCCTCTCCCTCTCTCTCTCTCTCTCTCTCTCTCCCTCCTCTTTCCTCTCTCTCTCCCTCTCTCCTCCTCTTTTCCCCTCTCTCCTCTCTTTTCTCTTCCTCCCTCTCTCTCCTCTCTTCTCTCTCCTCTCTCTCTCTCTC
>JACEEZ010025855.1:77500-95964 GCA_016584305.1 Chionoecetes opilio | reverse complement strand
CATGAGGCATAATTAAATTTTGGGTTTTGGTAAGTGATAGAAAATCTTAAGAAATTAAATAGAAATTTTTTGTGTGATGTTTAAATTATTGGAATTAATTTTTTTAATTTTTTTTTGTTGATTCCGGTAGGATGCTTGATGAAGGACTGAGGCATAAGGAATTTTTTTGGGGGGAAGAAGCTATGTACCGGAAATTACATTAATAGGGGGAGAATAAATAACACATAAGTATCAATAACTAACGGGAATTTTCCTCCACGCCCATCCTGAATCATTTAGCTTATATTTTAAGCCAGTAGTAATTAACACGTGCGAAACGGGTGGAACGGGGATTCTGGGTTGGGATAATTTTAGAAGCGCTCGACGTTCATTGGTTAGTCGCCTGTAGGGGGTGATTTCTCGCCCTTGAAAAGGTATGTATGAAATGTTTGTTAACAGAGATGTAGACATGCTTACTGGTGATTCCTTTGTTACCGGCTAATGAGTGTATTACTTAGGTCCCAGGAGCATGCTGTTGGCGGACCAGGGGCAACGCTCAAAATTACAGAGGGGCAACTACAACATACACCCACCTGTGAGACAAGGAAAAAAAGGGAAATAGAGAAAAAGTGAGAGGGAAACGTGGAATGGGATAGACTCGCATAGAGGACTATACTCTGAGGGTAGACCCGCGCGGCGTCTCTTTGGTAGTAGCCAAACCCCCCGCGCAGACAATTCAGAAGTGTTTTAAGCTAAAAATATATCACTTTCATTTTAAGTATTTGAACTAAATTTTACCATGGTATCTTCAGACTGCATTTATTTGATTACTGAAGCTTTTATCGAAAAAGATTAGTTACTAATGTGAGTCAAGAGAATGCAACGAATTAACATTCACATTCATAAGGCACTTGGGAACATTATTTGTTTAAACTTCAAAATAAGATGTTTTAACTGAATTTTAAACCATAGCTTTCCTAAACTTTTTATTACATATATTATATATATAATATATATATATTATATATTATATATATATAATTATAAAATATATATATATATATTTTATATATGATATATAGATAATTTTTTTTTTTTGTATAATTGAACATATATTAAAAAAAATTTGTTAATGAAACCCTAAACCCATACAATGTTGACTAGATATTTTTTGACACCTCACAGACACTGACTGACAACTCACAGACACTATGACACCTCAGAGACACCTCACGGGGCACCTCAGGAACACTGCTGACACCTCAGAGCACTACACACACCTCACAGACATTTGACTGAACCCTCAGAGACACTAAACGGCACTCAAAGACACTGAATGACACCTCAGAGACACTGACGGACACCTCAGAGAACACCATCAAGCACCTCAAAAACACTGACTGACACCTCAGGACACTGACAGGCACCGAAACAGGCACCTCAACACTAACTGACCTCAAAAAACCTGACAGGCACCTTACAGGCACCTCAAAACATGACTGACACCCCCGAGACACTGACAGGCACCTCACAGGCACTCGACACTGACTCACCTCAGAGACACTGACAGACACCTCAGCCCACTGACTGACACCTCAGAGACACTGACAGGCACCTCACAGCACCTCAGACACTGACTGACACCTCAGAGACACTGACAGACACCTTAGACACTGACTGACACCTCAGAGACCTGACAGGCACTCAGCCCACTGACTGACACCTCAGAGACTCTGACAGGCACCTCCGGGCCCACCTCAGACACTGACTGACACCTCAAAGGCACCTCAGACACTGACTGACACCTCACAGGCACCTCAAAACACTGATTGACCCTCAGACACTGACTGACACCTTAGAGACGCTAACAGGCACCTCAGACCGGGAACTGACACCTCACAGACACTGACGACACATCAAACACTGACGACATCTCAGAGCACTGACAGGCACCTCAGACACTGACAGGCAACTCAGACACTGACTGACCCCTCACAGACCTGACGGGACCACCTCACAGGCACCTCAGACACTGACAGACACCTTCACAGGCACTCAGACACTGACTGACACCTCAAACACTGACACCCTCAGACACTGACTGACACCTCAGACAACTGACTGACACCTCAGAGACACTGACAGGCACCTCAGACACTGATTGACACCTCACAGGCACCTCAGACACTACTGACACCTCACAGCACTGACAGGCACCTCAGAAAACCTCACCGGCACCTCAGACACTGACTGACACCTCACGGCACCTCAGAAAACTGACTGACACCTCAAAAGGCCCCTCAAGACACTGACTGACACCTCACAGGCACCTCAGACACTGACAGACACCTCACAGGCACCCTCAAAACACTGACGGGACACCTCAAAAAACACCTCACAGGCACCTCAGACACTGACAGACACCTCACAGGCACCTCAGACACGACTGACACCTCACAGGCACCTCAGACACTGACTGATACCTCACAGGCACCTCAACACTGACTGACACCTCACAGGCACCTAAAGACACTGACTGACACCTCACACACTGACTGACACATCACAGGCACCTCAGACATTGACTGACATCTCACAGGCACCTCAGACACCTCAGACACTAAACTGACACCTCACGGCATCTCAGACACTGACTGTACCTCACAGGCACCTCAGACACTGACAACACCTCACAGGCACTGACAGACACCTGACTGACTGACACCTCACAGGCACTCAGACACTGACTGATACCTCACAGGCACCTCAACCTGACTGACACCTCACAGGCACCTCAGACACTGACAACACCTCACAGACACGACAAACACCTCACAGACACGACTGACTGACCCCTCACGGCACCTCAGACACTGACTGATACCTCACAGGCACCTCAGACACTGACTGACACCTCACGGGCCCACCTCAGACACTGACACACCTCACAGACACCTCACGGGCACCTCAGACCCCTTGACAACACCTCACAGACACTGACAGACACCTCACAGACACCTGACAGACACCTCAAAGACACTTACGGTACGGTAAGCTATGTTATATATAAAAAAAAACTTTTGCGGATCACCCGAGGGTTTTGCTTTTTAAACAGTCACTTTTTGGGCTCCCTACTCCTTCTTCCCCTGTAACTTCTGTTTTCTTTCCTGGTGTCCCTCGCTCTTCTCTCCTCACCACTGGGCTCCCTGCTTCTCCTCTTGCCCTTGTGCACAGAACTGGCGCGTCCCTGGGAAGGTTTTCTGCCAAGCAGTTGAATAGTGGTCTCTGTCACCATTGGCAGCACGTATTCCACCAAGAGGTGCCCACTGTCACATCTGTATTCGCTCACTTCATAGTATTTACTCACAAACCTCTTTACAAGGACTTGAAAAACTCTTAGTGCACTGTCACTAGAAAAAAAAAATCCCCTCCTCAGTGGGTCATTAAATTTATGTGCCTCCGACCTGACAGACACCTAAAGTGAGGTTGACGCCCATTTCAGTGGGGCGCTTGAGGGCCTCCCCTGTTCAAGGTCCTAGTCATGACCAAGAATTTTGTCGGTGCAAAACCCGTTTTCCTCTTCCAATTCAACGCTAGCGTGCACTCGAATCCATCCTTGTCCACCATGACGGTAATGCAGTCGTCGCACCTTGACATCCTGGTCACTTTGTGGCCAAGGTAACCAGATATGTGGCCCAGGGCTGCCTTAGCCATGTCAGGTGGTTCGTAGACATGCTCGTCATCACGTTGTGTAGTAAAAAGTAAATTTACGAGGCTCTCGTACAAGGACTCGGCCACCTCCTCGTTTGGCATCCTTGTCAAAATGTCTGGCAGCTGACACTCCCTGGTTTAAAAAAAGAAGAAAACATTTAAGTTACCATGACAAAAAAAGTAATAATAAAACTAATAAAGTAAATATAAAAAAAAAAGAATAAAAATAAAAAAAAAGGTTGATAAGATTCTACATTTTTTTTTTTTTTTCATGTACGTATTCTATTTAGCTAATTTTCTAAACATTTTTTCGTCATAACTTTACTTGCGTCTCTCTCTCTCTCTCTCTCTCCTCCTCTCCTCTCTCCTCTCCCCTCTCTCTCTCTCTCTCTCCCCCTTCCCTTCATATCTTACTTTATCTCCTCCTTTCCTAGCTCCTAAATATCTTTTCCTCCCATTCCTCTCCTCTCTTCCTCAAAATCCTCTTTCGCTTCCACCTACCTAATATTTCTTTCTCCTTTCATTATCTCTCTCTCTCTCTCTCTCTCTCTCTCTCTCTCTCTCTCTCTTTCCTTCCTTTCCGTCACTTCCCCGCTTGCGTGACCTTGAAAGACGTGCGTCTCTGTGGGGGCCAAGATTCGGAGCCTCCAATTCTTTTTGGCGAGCTGCGTGAGCGGTGATGCCACAATTTAATGAACATTATACGTAACTAAGTTTAGCAATATCAAAAATATGCTGTTTCCAAGGGCTGTTTTTTAAAAAATATTTATTATTAGTGATTCTGGAAGACAATATTAGTAATGGAAGACATCTGATGTGAAATATTGTGTTCCGTTTTTGAAGGCGGAACAGCGGCAACGCTGCTTGAATGGGCAGCTCGACCACCACCCACTACCTATATGGTATATTTTCCTGCGTTATTTCTCGTGTTCTCTAGTTTCTAAAACCCCCTCACGTGCCCTCTAGTAGCTACTATATACCATCCTCCTACAGCATCACGCTACGCCACCCCCCGTCACGATAACAAGACGCACGTAACAAATACGTGGTCTGAACCGGGCTTAAATATGAACAGTGAAATATCCAGTGTCTAAACTACCCTAACCGAATAAAAAAAAAATAAATAAGGAAATGGTTCTCCTACACTCGTACCTTGCACTCCTGGTAGCTGATGTGGGTGGATCCCCGCCATGTTGTCCCCCTTTGGGCTGGAGATACGAGGGATGGCGGGGAAATGGACTGGGATTGCGCATGGTTTTGAAATGCAGGCGCTTCCTAGGGTGGCCAGTGTAACGTTGACAAGCTTTTAAATCTTCCTCCTTAAAGTGCGGCCGCAGACAAAAGCCTTGTCAATGTTAAAATCTTTCGTGGGGCGCGAAATCTCTTTATCCAACTTTGCCTCACTGTAGGGAAAGTATCATTGTGCTTTGGTATAGAAAAAACCTTCTGTACTTAGAATCTCCCCCTGAGATGGGTTTTGGAGACATAATTTTTCTTGCAGCCCCGACACAACACTTATAAACCATTGTTAGAGTGCACGTTAATCCGCGGGCGGTCTATACAACACTGGCCCTCGAGGGTTTGAAATACGGCGCTGCAGGTTGCCGGCAGCAAAATTGTCGTACCGGAAGGCCACAGTGATTATTGTATTAAACTATGGAAATAATATCATATCTTAAGAATATCAATGCTCATACCTTCATTGTACCGTAAATATTCTTTTTTGTTAAAGAAAATGTATCATATCTGTTGTAGCGATGATATAAAGAAATGGCCTACTACGCGACGAATGATCGGGAAAATGTGATCAGTATACCCTCAAGAGTATAGTCCTCTATGACTACATATACATTATATCAGGATAACGACTTGAGCATTACATGTGCGTATCGTTAAAGGGGTAACTAGTGCGATTGAAGTTACCAGAGATAGTAAACTATATTAGGATGACGACTTGAGCATTACGCATGCGTATCGTTAAAGTGGTAACAGTGCGACTGAAGTTACCAGAGATAGTAAACTATATTAGGATGACGACTTGAGCATTACGTGTGCGTATCGTTAATGTGGTGACAGTGCAACCGATGTTACCAAAGATGGTAAACTATATTAGGATAACGACTTGAGCATTTCGCGTGCGTATCGCTAGGAGGGAAGGAAGACTTAATATTAAGATAACTTGTGAATGTATATAATTACCAAGTGAGACAGTAAAGAGTTAAATATATTATAATTATAAATATATTAACGCGTTGTCATTCAGATCCAACCAGTACTTACATATTTTCTTAAATCTTTTATTTTTATTCATTTATATATTTTTTCCCACTTAATGTGGGTGGTGGCAGCAGTGTAACCAGGACTGTGGAACACACATACAATGTGGGCTCTACATAATGGTGACAACGGTGTAGATGATCATTTTGAGCTCTACATAATGGTGACAGCGGTGGGATCCATTCGATGGTTTCCGCTTACCCACGAGCCAACTAGCTCCTTGTTAGTTAATTATTTTGCCAAGTGCCAGTACACAGTGTCATATCCATGTATAGAGTAGCGTTAGTAGGACATAGCCAGATCCCTCAGACTGTGGAGGTGGATGAGCCTAACGGTGGTGACGGAAGACCGGCATGGCAATCGGCCTCTCAGTGGGTAGGCGCACGCCAGGCCCACGGCCAGCACGCAGCGCCTGCCGCACGTACGAAAAGGCTGGCTGGTGCGAGATATGGGAGCGAACCGCCACGCTCTCCTTGGCTGACCAGGAACTCGTACGTCCCAAGCAGTGCGAGTAGGGCGTTCACCTTGAAAGTATAGAGCCGGCCAGTCATCTGCGTCCCATTCTCGACCAGAGAGTGAAGCGGCCTGCATTGGGTCGCGGCGTCATGGCGGGGGGCCACAGCAGGTTACAACACCCCGCCAATGGCCGCCATCTCCAAGGGGGCCGGGTCTTGCGGCATCACGGGGGCCTGGGCGTCCACGTCCATATCCCCCACAGGAGACAACAGAGTGAGACGCCGGGGCCTCTTCTTCCTCCTCCTGCGGCAGGGCCGTCGGGTCTCGGCGGCGTCTTCAATCCGTGGAGCGGGGGCGACCACGCAGCGCCCACTGCTGGGGTGCTGACCGGTGGAAACAAGGGAGCCTCCTTCCACTGCAGCTGGCGAGGTACCGTGGACCCAGGAATCTGCCGGAGCCGGGCAGGGCAGCGACGGTTCCAGGCGTGATGCCTGGCACCGCAGTTGGGACACTGAGCCACGGGCCGCTCCCCACCCTCCCGTAGGCGGCGGACGCAGTCCCGTGAAGCGTGCTCCCCACTGCACACACCACATAGCTCCTGCCGCCGCTGACACTGGCGCTGGTAGTGCCCAAACGCCTGGCAGCGGTAGCAGCGGACGGGTCCCTGAATGAACCTGCGCACCGTGAAAGTCCCGAAGCAGCCAAGGTCCAGGGCGGCGGGGACATGCCCCGCAGCGTCAGCTGAACCTGCCGGGTCGGAAGGTGCCGTTTAAGGCCCGCGTTGTATGAGCACCGCACCGCCGTCTCGACGAGTGGGTGCTCCAATACAGGGTCCATGGGGAGGCTAGTGGGGTATCCAACGAGGACACCTCTCCTGCTGGGTTCCCTCCGTGCCAACACGATGCCCCGTGGTCGGTCGTTAGCTACTTCCTGGAGGGCGGCGGCGGCGTCCCAAGTCGCCACCCGGAAAAGGAACTCTCCGGAGGCGGAGACATCCACCTTGAGGGCGAGCTGGAGCTCGTTCTCTAACCACCGAACAAACTGATAGGGGCTGGGAAAATCGTCATGCCTGACGATCCTCCATACCGGGATAGTTCGCTCCGAAGCCGTGGCACCACTCTGCTGTGGAGAGGGAGGCCTCTTCACCCTGAAGCGGTCCCTCTGTACAAGGGTGAAGCCGTCGTCGTCAGGTTCCTCGCGGCGCCTCTTCGCAGTGGCCATGGTGGGAATAATCTCAACCACACACGACTAACAGCGGAGAGAGGAGAGGACGGGAAGGAGGTCCGCCTTCCATCGAGGCGCGAGGTGAACTCAAAGAGAGAGAGAGAGAGAGAGAGAGAGAGAGAGATAGAAGGAGGAGAGAGAGAGAGAGAGAGAGAGAGAGAAGAGAGAGAGAGAGAGAGAGAGAGAGAGAGAGAGAGAGAGAGAGGGGAGAGAGAGAGAGAGAGAGAGAGGAGAGAGAGAGAGAGAGAGGAGAGAGAGAGAGAGAGAGAGAGAGAGCTAGCACTCGTGACAGCCTTAATGACCTCTTGGCACGGGAATGACAGGTTAATGAGACCAAAGAAGCGTCATTATCAGGGCTACTTTGAGGGTGTTTCATTCCCACCTGTCGACCCCCCTCACCCCCCTCTACCTTACCTGCTTCACCTCATCATGTACACACTCTCTCTCTCTCTCTTCTCTCTCTCTCTCTCTCTCTCTCTCTCTCTCTCCTCTCTCTCTCTCTCCTCTCTCTCTCTCTCTCTCTCTCTCTCTCCCTTTCTCTCTCTCCTCTCTCTCTTCTCTCTCTCTCACTTATCATCTTTACTCCATAGTTCACATATCCTTTATTATTCTCTTACCACCATATCAACACATTTGCGACACTCCCCACCTATTATTTCTTGTCGTTATTTTTCTACCTGCATTCCTCCTACACTTCATAAGACTATTTTTATGACAACGTTCCCTTAATTACCGTACATTCTTTTCTCAGTATTTTCCCCACTTGACGCATTCTCATCCTCTCACTGTCCTTCAATCTCGCCACGTTTCCCTCGATCCCACTAACCTCTATTCATTTCCCGCCACAGGCATCGAGGGTCCTGTCTCTTCTCTCATCCGGGGACTCGCGTGCTCCACAAAACCATTCCTCAGGCTATTTCCCGCCTACAAGATTCATCCTCGCCCTTCCCTTCCCTCCCCTTCCGATCCTCTATTCAGCCCGTCTTGGTCCATCTTCACCCCACTGTGCACCTTTTCTCTACATCTCTTTGCCACAGCCACGCCACTCTCCTCATGGGGATGGAACCCTTGCGCTGGCTTTGGGGAGGCGGTAGCGGAGTGGTTAGCGTCTCCACCTGGCGTTCTCGGTGACCCAAGTTCGATCCCCGAAGAAAACCAAAACCTTTCTGCACCGTCGAGTGGCCTAAGAACACCCACATGCCCTGCCTATCAACTCTATCTTCGATTGTGAGTGCATGGGAGGACACAGGGGGGCGGCATGAGCCTCTAATCACAGGCGTCACTATAAAATCCTGCCTGCGCCACCACGGGCGAGGACCAACCATCACAGTCCTCAAATGAACCTGCAGAGCCTACCATCTGAGCTCTGGGTCACCACTGCCTACAGGCGCTATAGGCACAAATGTGAAAGAAAAAAAAAATGTACAGATTGAAGCCAAAACATTCACCTCAGCCATGATTTCTGGAAAGCGTATCTTCTCCCCTTGCTCTCCGACGCCGCCAGTTAAGGGAAGCTGACAATCTTTGCTGTCAAGAAATATGTCCAGTTTGTTCATTTACATATTTATATATATATTTATTTATTTATATGAAAATAATAAAAGTTTCCCAGCTTTATGAAAATGATTAGAAGAAATATGAGATATTTTTCGGTAATATGTTGATATTGCTGCTCCTTTGTGTTGTTTGATTCAGAGAGCGGATCCATGAGTGGCTCCGGTGCTGAAATATCAATCCCGCGTCAAGGAGTCTCGTCTGTCATTCGTTCATCAAAACAAACAATTCAGCGCAACTTTTACTGTACGTGAAATCCCGAGGAGGAAATGTTACCGAACACACATCTATTTTTATCATCATTATGTTCTATTTTTTATCACTGTCCTTTATCACCTTGCATAATTATCATGCGTGTCTTTTAGCTTGATAGTAAAACATGCATTTCAATACCTAACTGCAACCTTATTTTTGTAACTATATTTTTATCAACTGAGCTTATTTCTGCAGACTTCCCTAATAGCTGCATCCAGCCTCGGTCCGGGAACATGGAAATATTTGCTCATGGAAAACCATCTACTCATTGCCACCGCTGGAAGTCATTTCAAACAAACTATTTTTGGTTTTAACATGGGACGGAAAACTTGTCAGGCGCAGATGTTTTCATTTTCTCGCCTGATGAACGTCGCAGCGAACGCGCGCGCGCGAGCGCGCGCACACACACACACACACACACACACACACACACACACACACACACACACACACACACACACACACACACACACGCGCGCACGCGCACACGCATTCACACACATACACACACGCACACGCACACACACACACACACACACACCACAACAGCACAGCACACGACACACGCACACGCACACGCACACAGCACACAGCACACACACACACACACGCGCACACACACACACACACACACACGCACACACACACACACACACACACACACACACACACACACACACACAGCACACACAGACAAAAAAAACAAAAGTTATTGGAGGGATACAGGTGCGTGCTGACAGTGTGGTGACTTTTTTCAAGATTTTTTTCATTTCCATAATCAATGCGTGTATTACGTCTAAATTCCGGGGAGGGAAAGACATAGCGTTGTGTGTGGGAGTAAGGTTGAAGGGTGTAATAAATGATCATCGTTGCCGGAGTCCTTGTGGCTATTTCAGAAGAGTGTTTCTCCAAATTAGGAAATGTTTTATGACTTAAGCCGCCAATAACTTTTCATCCACTGAAATCTGTCTCATTCGTCTCTCTCTCTCTCTCTCTCTCTTTCTTCTCTCTCTCTCTCTCTCTCTCTCTCTCTCCTTCTTCTCTCTCTCTCTCTCCTCTCTCTCTCTCTCTCTCTCTTCCTCTCTCTCTCTCTCTCTCTCTCTCTCTCTCTCTCTCTCTCTCTCTCTCTCTCTCTCTCTCTCTCTCTCTCTCTCTCCTCTCTCTCTCTCTCTCTCTCTCTCCTCTCTCTCTCTCCTCTCTCTCCTCCCTCTCCTCTCTCTCTCTCTCTCTCTCTCTCTCTCTCTCTCTCTCTCTCTCTCCATCCTCTCTCCTCTCTTCTCTCTTCTCTTTCTCTCTCTCTCTCTTTAACAACTCTATACCATCCTCCTTCCCTTCATTTTCCCATCATTGCCACTTTACGTAGTGTTAGTAATGTTATATATACTACACGCACACTTTATCTCTCTCTCTCTCTCTCTCTCTCTCTCTCTCTCTCTCTCTCTCTCTCTCTCTCTCTCTCTCTCTCTTCTCTCTCTCTCTCTCTCTCTCTCTCTCTCTCTCTCTCTCTCTCTCTTCTCTCTCTGTTGTTGTTAATATTTAGTCAACACTGTGGTTGACGCAAGCTTTTGCCTATAGCAGCCCGCCTGTGAAATTATGGCATTACGATAAAAAAAAGGCAGTGTATTGGAGCTACCTTGGGGGGGGGGGGGGTACTCCCGAACGGTGGAGGTGAGAGTGGCCAGAGAGGCAGATCTGATTATCGCAGCAGCAGCGGCGGCGGCACCTGGATGTCCGGGCTGCGGATGAGGTGGGAGGCGTTCCCTGAGGTGGGAGGTTGCCTCGCACTTCAGGAGGTAGTGTTGGAGTGCAAAGGGGAGGTGACCTGGCAGTGATCACAGGTGATGTCCACAGCGCCCTGGCGGATTTCCTCAAAGCAGGAAAAGCCGAGGCGGAGACGGTGTAGTCGGTCCCGTACGTGTGGGGCGATGGATGGTGTCTAAAACTCATGTTTAGATTCTGTTGTAAAGTATTTTACCAGTTTATTGATGACCTTAAGTGCACTGTCCTTATATCATTACTCCTGTTATACCAAACATTCCTCTTTGCTATGTTGTCATGTAAACCCTCACCTTGTATAGGTATTTGTAAGGATTGGCAACACTGAGAATTTGTATAGTACACAACGATGTAACACCAGTTAGGTATACATGTCTTTATACAATCGCGAGGTCGCGTTGTTATAAGGGGAGAGCGATATTAGCGTACTGGTTATATTATATGTATGTGTTAATCGATACTAATACAGGATGTCTGAGTGTCTGTATGTCTTGTACCGGCGCCTGTCGTGCTAAGTTACTGCCACCTTTTGATGAGGTTATGTTGACGAAGTATCACGCCATGGCCTATAAGGATGACGTGGACAGTCAACCTGGTGTCTTGAGGCAACACGTAGACACCTCGCCCCTGGCTCCAGAATGCACACACAAGTTGTGTGTGTGTCATCTCAGCGCACTGCCCAAGGATGATGACGCTGACGAGAGTGCAACAGGCCTGAGAGACATGTCCACCGGAACCTGTCAGTTCCGGCCTGCTTTCCTCATATGCGGCAGACGCAGTGGGAGAACACAGATTACGAGAAGACAGAACTACAGAGAGCTAGAGGAGACGCGTTACAGGGCGCTCCTACTCACGACTCCTCTGAGAGTCTGTGTGTACCCCACACCTGGGGGTGTGGAGTACCTTGTCACGACATTAACTGTTCTGGCTCTGTCTATTAGACTTTAGTTTCATTGGCCGTTGTAAAGAACCCCGTGACATTATCAATGTATAAATCTCACAGTGTACAGATATGTATATATATCTTGTAATTATTGTTCTGGTACTTTATATTAACAAGCCTTATAAAACAACCGCTCGACCACTTTTATTCAACTACCATCTGAAGTGTCTGGCTAGGACGGTATACGCCTACCCATCAACCTTGCACTTCTGAGGCAATCAACCCCTACTTTGTCACCAACAGTTGTAAGTATTCTTACTCGGGTTGACCCCTGTTACCTGTAACATCACACAGATAAGGGTAACATTGGGGAAGGGGATGGTAAGCTGTTGCAGCAGCGTACCAGGAGGCAGAGGGTGATGACAGGGCGACTGTGGCCTCGTGTTGCTGGCGGGACAAGGCGTGCGAGGCAGACTTTATTTTAAGTAGAGTTTGGGAGAGGCTGGGCAGAACAGCCGTAGTGGGGCTGGGGAGGGCAGCGGCTGATTTTGCAGCTCTGTCAGCTGCTTCGTTGCCACTAAGGCCTACATGGCTGGGAACCCAATTGCGGGTGATTTTGCAGCCACGTGCAGCCAGTCGCTGGGCCAGAAGAAGAGTGGAGGTGAGGAGGTGAATGTTGTCCTGTGGCTGTGTGTCTCTGAGGGCCTGGATAGAGGATTTTGAGTCTCTCTCTCTCTCTCTCCTCTTTTCCCCTCTCTCTCCTCTCTCTCTTTTCTCTCTCTCTCTTCTCTCTCTTCTCTCTCTCTTTCTCTCTCTCCTCTCTCTCTCTCTCTCTCTCTCTCTCTCTTCTCTCCTCTCTCTCTCTCTCTCTCTCTCTCTCTCTTCCTCCTCCCCTCTCTCTCTCCCCTCTCTCTCTCTCTCTCTCCTCTCTTTTCTTCTCTCTCTCTCTCCTTCTTCTCTCTCCCTCTCTCTCTCTCTCTCCTCTCTCTCTCTCTCTCGCTTCTCATCTTTACTCCATAATTCACGTATCCTTTGTTCTTCTCCTTGCCACCTTGCTACGACCTTCCTTCGTCTAGTTTACTGGTATTATGGATGATGTAGTATTGACTGTATTTTTTGTTAGTTTAAGTTTTATAAATTATTCTATTACTAAAGGTTTGTTCAGAAAATTTACCGATATAGACGTTTATTTTAATTTTATCTAGAACTCTTATGTATCTTTGTATAAAATTTATGTATTCAATCATAGAATTTATTTACTCAGTTTTGCGGAACATTTAGCTGACATTGATCTATAGTTTTTTAGTCAATCCTCAGCGTCCATAATACGTACATTGAAAGCAGCAATAGAAGATATCGTGATAAAGGAAATCATTTGTTGTCAGAATCGGTGATATTTTTGTCGCCAGTCAGAAAGGTGACATCAATAATTAGGTGAAAAAATATGCCGCTCAATTTTTTTTACCCGCGCAGTTAATACACTTATTGTTTGTCTTATTTATACCGTCAGGATTAAAGTCGCACTGCCGAACCTATTGCACCATCTTTACCTTGATTTGCCGTGGTAGGGTTAGGATGGGGATAGACAGAATAGAGAAGATAATAACAATAGCAAGAGGGGACAGCATCAGGAATAGAGAGATGTGACAAGTCTGTTAACTAAGGAGACGAAGTTGAAGATAACCTATGAAGCGATACTAAGCGAAAAGGTCATGAGAAGAAATAGAAGGAGAAGAAGAAGAAGAAAAAGAAGAAAAAGAAGAGGAAGAAGAAGAAGAAGAATTGAGGCGTGGTCAGCGGCAGGAGGACCAAGGAAGTCAGACAGACGGTGAAGGAGAAACCACATGTAGATAGACTCACGAAATAAATTAAAAAAAAAATCGAGTTGCGGAAGGATTAACTTTTATGGAAATATGAACTTGTGCTTCATGAATTTCTAACGTAACGATAATCTGATGGACGACATGTATTGTAGAAGCAACACAAGACTACTTCAGCACTAATATTTCCTGTGTGTCGCTGCATCATTCACGTCATGTTGCGCTAAGCCGGGTATTCAGGGCTGTGGCGGGGCCGCCCCGTGACTTACAGCGTGACTTACAGGAGGACACAGCGGCTGCACGCTGACTGATGCGCCGCGTAAACCCTTCATTGTGCGTCAGGGGGATACAGAAGCTGTGACAAAAGGAGCTGAAATTGGAGAGGAAGAATGGCAGTCAGAAAGATATAAATGTATGTGTGTGTGTGTGTGTGTGTGTGTGTGTGTGTGTGTGTGTGTGTGTGTGTGTGTGTGTGTGTGTGTGTGTGTGTGTGTGTGTGTGTGTGTGTGTGTGTGTGTGTGTGTGTGTGTGTGTGTGTGTGTGTGTGTGTGTGTGTGTGTGTGTGTGTGTGTGTGTAGTGGAGGGGAAAGGAAGGCATGAAGGATCTGCACCCAACTGCACCTTGTCAAGCATAATCCGTGGAAGGCGAGGTTCCAGTATATAATGCCAGATAGGGTGAAAATAACAGTCGCCCCATCCTGTCCCCTTTACTCTGCGGGACTCTAACTGTTGTCTGCACACTGACAGGCTTTCCTGGCTCACACCCTGGCAGGGGACCCACCTATAGCCAACACCCTGGCAGGGGACCCACCTCTCGCCAACACCCTGGTAGGGGACCCACCTCTCGCCAACACCCTGGCAGGGGACCCACTTATAGCCAACACCCTGGCAGGGGACCCACCTATAGCCAACACCCTGGCAGGGGACCCACCTCTCGCCAACACCCTGGCAGGGGACCCACCTCTCGCCAACACCCTGGCAGGGGACCCACCTCTCACCAACACCCTGGCAGGGGACCCACCTCTCGCCAACACCCTGGCAGGGGACCCACCTATAGCCAACACCCTGGCAGGGGACCCACCTATAGCCAACACCCTGGCAGGGGACCCACCTATAGCCAACACCCTGGCAGGGGACCCACCTCTCGCCAACACCCTGGCAGGGGACCCACCTATAGCCAACACCCTGGCAGGAGACCCACCTCTCGCCAACACCCTGGCAGGGGACCCACCTCTCGCCAACACCCTGGCAGGGGACCCACCTCTCGCCAACACCCCAACAGGGGACTTACTTCTCGGCCGCACCCTGGCAGGGGACCCACCTCTCGCCAACACCCTGGCAGGGGAACCCACCTCTCGCCAACACCCTGGCAGGGACCCACCTCTCGCCAACACCCTGGCATGGGATCCACCTCTCGCCAACACCCCAACAGGGGACTTACTTCTCGCCAACAACCTGCAGGCGGGACCCACCTCTCGCCAACACCCTGGCATGGACCCACCTCTCGCCAACACCCTGGCAGGGGACCCACCTCTCGCCAACACCCCAACAGGGGACTTACTTCTCGCCAACACCCTGGCATGGGACCCACCTCTCGCCAACACCCCAACAGGGGACTTACTTCTCGCCAACACCCTGGCATGGGACCCACCTCTCGCCAACACCCCAACAGGGGACTTACTTCTCGCCAACACCCTGACAGGGGACCCATCTCTCGCCAACACCCCAATAGGGGACCTACTTCTCGCCCGCACCCTGGCATGGGACTCACCTCTCGCCAACACCCCAATAGGGGACTTACTTCTCGCCAACACCCTGGCAGGGGGACCCACCTCTCGGTAACACCCCAATAGGGGACTTACTTCTCGCCCGCACCCTGGCAGGGGACCCACCTCTCGCCAACACCCCAATAGGGGATTTACTTCTCGCCAACACCCTGGCAGGGGACCCACCTCTCGTCAACACCCCAATAGGGGACTTACTTCTCGCCCGCCACCCTGGCAGGGGACCCACCTCTCGCCAACACCCCAATATGGGACTTACTTCTCGCTCGCACCCTGGCAGGGGACCACCTCTCGCCAACACCCCATAGGGGATTTACTTCTCGCTCGCACCCTGGCAGGGGACCCACCTCTCGCCAACACCCCAATAGGGGATTTACTTCTCGCTCGCACCCTGGCAGGGGACCCACCTCTCGCCAACACCCCAATAGGGGACTTACTTCTCGCCCGCACCCTGGCAGGGGACCCACTTCTCGCCAACACCCCAATAGGGGATTTACTTCTCGCTCGCACCCTGGCAGGGGACCTATACCTGTCGCCCACGGGACCTACCTATCGCGCAGGGAACGTACCTTTGTGGCGCACGGTGGCCGTCAGGCGCAGCAGGTGGTCGCGTCTTGTGTTCTCAGGCACCGTCACCTCATACTGCGGCTGCTCGAACTCCACCGGGTCGCCGCCCACCAACTTGGTCACTGCAAGGCAGAAAGACAATGATATAATAAAGTTGTTACTCTTCAGACCTCCGAGAATGTTCACACCATTCTCTTACCAAAGATTTTCTCACCATCTTTGTGCTTTGCTCCACTGGATCCTCGAATATTTCATTTCACTTGAAAGCTTCTTTTTTTTTTTTTTTTACATCCCTCCTATAATTCTAAACTGTATTCAAAGTAGGTCAGCGCTGTGGTCCTGGCATGGCGCCCTTTGCTCGGCCAGGCCGTAAGAAAGACTGCAGCCAGGAACAAGGCGACGTCACTTTGTTGTTGATGTCGAGAGTCTTGAATATGTTATGAACAAACAGATTTTCCTTCAGATGTGTTGTTCATGTGATGTAATGAAATTTTATTCGATGGTGATGATTACTAAAAAAAAGAAATACAAAGGAGGCTCATTATGAATTTATCACGAAACACACACACACACACACACACACACACACACACACACACACACACACACACACACACACACACACACACACACACACACACACACCACACACACACACACACACACACACACACACACACACACACACAACACACACACACACACACACACTGACACTGTTATCATGTTGTATGTGGTGACTTTAACGCCCATACTGGCACTTTGTCTGACGTTGCTCAAATCAGTGAGGATACAGTTAGTAATCTACCAACAGAAATTGATGTTAATTGTGTTTTAAGTTCCTCAGGCTGTTTAGAGAATATATTCAATCAGGATGGTACACCTGACAGAAGCTCTTATATTACGTTAAGAAATTAGTTGAAGTGTGTAAAAATAATTATGTTGTTATATTTAACGGTAGAATTGGTTATGATATGGGGATTGGAAAATACACAACCACCTACAATACAACTATTGATTACGTTATCGGTACGCACAATATTGTTAAGCATGTGAAAATATTTAAGGTATTAGAATTCAATCCATTGTATTCCGATGTACACTGTGGTATACAGACTGTGTTTGAATTTTCTTGTCTGGTGAGACAAGCCTGTAAAGAGAGTAGTGAAGTGAATGAAGCATCTTGTGTAAGACCGGGAAGATGTGAGAGAAAGAGTGAGTACGTGGAAAGTGTGGATGGTAACAGAGTGAATGAGCTGCATGACGGAGTGGATGACATGACTGTGAATGACATAACTCACCAGTTAAAACTTGTGTTAGTAAAACCAGCTTTAAAGATTTTTTCACAGAGTAGTAAGAGCAAATATATAAAAAAGAGTAATAATGCTAATATGAAAGGATATGACAAACAGTGCTTTATTGCTAGAATAGTATACCAGAAAGCTAAAAATAAACATAATAAACATAAAAGTGTCACTACGTATAATGCTATGATAGAGAAAAGTAAGAAATACAAGAAAGAAATAACAAGGGCGAAGAATAAAGAAAATCTCAATATAGTAAAACAACTAAGAGAAGTCATAAGTAAAGATCCAAAGTTATATTGGAAAATATTAAAAGGTGATCAAAGTAACAAAGAGAGCAAGATTATACTTGACGAATTTTACGACCATTTTAGATTGCTATTTACCGATGATGACGACTATAATAACGAGGACATTAACTATGAAATCATTGGTGAGAACAACTCGCCTTTATTGAATAGTCCTATCAACTTGTGGTGAGATAAAAATATGCATAAGTAAGCTAAAAAATAATAAATCTCCTGGTGTTGATAATATAATTAATGAATACATTAAATGCACGCAAGAATTACTGTGTCCCTTATACGTCAAACTATTCAATAAGATATTGGATACGGGTGTTTTTCCATCAGAGTGGGCGACTGGGGGAATAGTGCCGTTATACAAGAACAAGGGAGACGCTAACGACACGAACAATTACAGGGGAATTATTTTGTTAAGCTGTTTGGGAAAATTATTTACATCCATTCTGAACAATCATCTTAAACAATATTCTGAGGCTAATCATCTTATTAATGAAACGCAGGCAGGTTTTAGGCAGGAGTATTCTACCCTGGACCTCATGTTTTTGCTCAAATGTGTTATTGACTTGTTT
>JACEEZ010025855.1:47500-67500 GCA_016584305.1 Chionoecetes opilio | reverse complement strand
GATACAGGCAAGAAAGCTTCCAGTGAACGTAAATTTTCATCTGGTTAAACTTCAAAGCAATGAGCAATCCTTCTCTGCCCCGCCGCCAGCCTCCCGTCCTCTCCGCCCCATCAAGACGCCACACAAAGTCGGCATCGCGGTCCGCCCAAGAAGAATGTGTGGGTAATGATGCCAGTCTGTCTTGCGTGGACTTTACCGCGAACTTAAAGATGCAGGCGCCACACAGGTCGGACGTGACATTTTGCATCTGATTGTCATTGATTCAGAAGGGTATGGGAATGTAGCCTACTTGTACTGTGACGTAGTTAGGAGGGTTGCCAACAATCCTAACTACGGCACAATAACTATCCTAACTACGGCACAGTAACTATCCTAACTACGGCACAGTAACTATCCTAACTACGGCACAGTAAATCCTAACTACGGCACAGTAGCTATCCTAACTACGACACAGTAATTATCCTAACTAGGGCACAGTAAATCCTAACTAGGGCACAGTAACTATCCTAACTACGCTACAGTAACTATCCTAACTAGGGCACAGTAACTATCCTAACTAGGGCACAGTAACTATCCTAACTACGCTACAGTAACTATCCTAACTAGGGCACAGTAACTATCCTAACTACGCTACAGTAAATATCCTAACTAGGGCACAGTAACTATCCTAACTAGGGCACAGTAACTATCCTAACTAGGGCACAGTAACTATCCTAACTACGCTACAGTAAATATCCTAACTAGGGCACAGTAACTATCCTAACTAGGGCACAGTAACTATCCTAACTAGGGCACAGTATACAGAACAGGAAAGTGGAGCCACATCTCCCTTCATTCTTCAATAACTCTAAAGATCGCAGTAATAATTAAATGATGTTTTGTCAGAGTCTAAGCAAAGTGATTTAATTAACTAACCTACAGTAATTACAGGACATGAAAACAACAATGATATACAAACGATCTTACCTTACAAAAGAATAGAAATACCACGTATAATATGCATTATGCAAGCAAAACATAGGCTTAGTCTCTCTCTCTCTCTCTCTCTCCCCCTCTTTCCGCACTTAGAGAGAGAGAGAGAGAGAGAGAGAGAGAGAGAGAGAGAGAGAGAGAGAGAGAGAGAGAGAGAGAGAGAGAAGGAAGAGAGAGAGAGAGAGAGAGAGAGAGAGAGAGAGAGAGAGAGAGAATATGCCATTTCCCTCTTCCATCTGCGTTTCGGAGATTATGTGGAGCCTTGGGACCAGCTTTTTCCTTCCCCTTTTGTTTTTTTTATTCGTCAGGCTTAAGATTTACTCGCACCAAAAATCAGTGATGTTTATGAAGGCGGCACAGTATTGTTTTGCACCTGTAGCTGAGTAACAAGACCACACACCTGACAGTCTTTGTTATGGCGTCTTGATTCCCTCCTACTACTCACTCTGCTGGCCTGTCTCGCTCTCTATCCTTGGGGTCTCAATGTCTCCCTCCCTTACAAAGGCTATTAAAAGGGTGTGCGGGTCGCAGTGTGTACATTCTTTCAGTCTTTTGAATCTTTACGTGTAACATTTCCTGCAATACAAATCAAAAGAAAGGGGGGAAAGGGGAAAGGGGAAAGAGAAGGGAAAGGAAGGGAAAGGGAAGGGAAGGGAAGCAAGAAAGGGAAAGGAAAGGGGAAAAGGGGAAGGGAAGGAAGGAAAAAGGAAGGGAAGGGAAGGGAAGGGGAAAGGGAAGGGAAGGAAAGGAAGGGAAAAAAAGGGGAAGGGAAGGGGAGATAAGGGAAGGGAATGGAAAGGAAGGGAAGGGAAGAGAAGGGGAGGGAAGGAAGGGAAGAGAAGGGAAAGGGAAAAAGGGAAGGGAAAAGGGAAGAGAAAAGGGAGGGAAGGAAAGGAAGGGAAGAAAGGAAGAAGGAAAGAAAGGAAAGGAAAGGAAAGGAAGAGGAGAGAAGGAAGGGAAGGGGAAGGAATGAAAGACTCCCTACTTAAATTTATATCACGGGGGAACAAATTTTTGTTGAGTTAGGTCTGACACTTGTTATTAAGTTTTTGGGTGCTGAATCCAAAACTGATCTCATTTTTTCTCTATCACGTCAAGTTTTTGAACTGTAGATTTTCGTTTTTTAAAAAATATGAAAAATACTGTACATAACAGTAACAGTGCTTTTTTTTACAAAAAGTTGCAAATGTTAACATACAATAAAAAAATGAAAGAAATAGGCATGAATAGAAGTTTATTTAACATTATCATTTTTTTTAGAAAGGAAAAGGGCTATAATTGTGTGCAGGTTAAGGTAAAAATTTACTTTTGTAGCTTTGTCTGGAGTGTTCAACTTGAGGACTATCGCGTTTGATGCTCCAACAATAGTCAGCCATCATATGCCAATCCCATCTACCCTGGTAACGTTCTTCCATAACCTTCAAATCTTGGTGAAATCGTTCACCTTGCTCGTCGCTAGCAGCACCAAGATTTCCGGGAAAAAGTTGGCAAGATGGCTATGGCAAAAAATGTACTTTAAATACTCATGTTGAAACCAAGCGCTTTGTAGCTCTCCAATAGTTTTGAACAATTTCTGTGAAATTTACTTGCACGGTATTTCCAAGAAATTTTCTTGACGACGTCTTTGAATGATAGCCAAGCATTCTTTTCAAGGGTCTGACATAGTACCTTTTGAAATGTTCATCTTTGATGAGCTGTCGAATTGTGGACCATCAAACACACCGGCCTGATTTTTCAATGACAGTCAGGAAATGCCAAGATGATGTACTTAAAACAGTTCGCCATCATTTGACAATCCCTTTACAAATTGTTTCATGAGACCTAGTTTTATGTGCAGAGGTGGAATATTATTTTTTCCTGTCAACAAGTGGCTCATGTACAATGTTAGGATCTCCAGGTTAAGATCAGATTCGGAGGCCAATTGTCTTAACCCAATGTTCTCTCGAGCTCTGCTATCCACATACAGAGAAACCCAGGGATACTTTGTGTATCCACGTTGTTGACCAAGAAGGAAGGACACCATTTTAAGGTCAAACCAGATGATCCAATTGTGCTTTCATATTGAAATAACGCAATGACTCTCTTTACATCTCCATTTTCTTCACGAAGACAGACCCAATGCCCAATAGGGACTGCGCCAAACAAATTGCCAAAACAAAAAAAGTTTTACTACAGCTCACAAGGGTGGAATTTTGCTATCTTTTGGGTAAGCTGTGGAGAAAAAACTTGCCCGTGCTAAAAAAAAAACTGACTACAGATTTGGAATCAGCATCCCAAATTTTAGTCTAAAAAAGCTCAAAAATCAAATCAACAATTTTTTTTTCTTAAAAATTGTTCCCCAGTGAATTATTCACGGCATCTATTTTAACCAACTGTTCCAGTCGGTATAGAGAGTCGTCGAGATAATGGCATGGGACATTCAAATCCATGTCTCTTTATTCCACATTTTATATTTTTTTTATATTTTGGTGTGGAGGGTCGCGAGTGATTCTCTCCCGCCGCTAGCGTTTGAGATGCGTGAAGGGAAAAGTGTGGAAAGTTTGGGAAAGGGTTGTCGATATGGTTTAGAGGGAAGTGGCGCGGTGGGGAGGAGGGGAGAGAGGGGGGGAGGGGGGAGGATATATATAATATATATATATATAATATATATATATATTATAAGAGAGAGAGAGAGAAAAGAGAGAGAGAGAGAGAGAGAGAGAGAGAGAAAAGAGAGAGAGAGAGAGAGAGAGAGAGAGGAGAGAGAGAGAGGAGGAGAGAGAGAGAGAGAGGAGAGAGAGAGAGAGAGAGAGAGAGAGAGAGAGAGAGAGAGAGAGAGAGGGGAGAGAGAGAGGAGAGAGAGAGAAAAAAAAAAAAAAAACGAGGGAAAAAAAGGAGAAAAAATGAGAAAAAAAATGCGAGAAAAAAATGCGAGAAATAATGAGAGAAAAAAAATTGAGAGAGAGAAAGAGAAATAATATACATAGGAGATATATAAGAGGAGGGATAAAAGCTACAATAATACCAGCAGTAAGAACAAGAACAGCAGCAGATCATGGGGAGAGGTGGCTGAGGCAGGCAGTGGAGGGAGGCAGAGGGGGCTGGCAGGTGAGCTACGAGGGAGCTTTGCACGATGAAACATGAACACCCCTTCCCTTGCCTCTGTACCCCCCTACCCCCCATCCCCTCTTCGCCCCCCCCCCCCACAGGACCACATAAGGGAAGGACTTTGCTTTCACTCTATGTAGAATACTGCCTTAAGCATTTTTCTCTGTCTATATAGTACTGTATTTTCGCTGTTTTTTCCGTTTTCACAAAGGGAAGGAAACTGTGTGATGGTTAGTTAATGCTCTTGAAGACATAGGTTAGCATTTTTTGGCTTTAGGCATTCATATGTTAGACACAAGTAGCAACTTTCTATGTCTATATTATTTTCACTGTTTTTTTCGTTGTCATAGAGAAAGGAAATCTGTGAGGGTTGGTTAATGCTCTTGAAGACATAGACACAAGTTGTTGGTAGTATATTGCATGTACACTACTTAGAAATTATTATTTTTTCTATATTTTCACTATTTATTTTTTCCGTTGTCAGCGAGGGAATATATGGAACTTTGTGAAGGTTAGTTAAATGCCCCTTGAAGACATATATAGACACACAATTTTTGGTATATTATATTGCATGTAGACTATAAGAACATTACATTCTTTTGTCAGATTAATTTCTTGAACATATATTTTCTTTCAAACGTTTTAGAGGTTTGTGAGCAATTCTTGTGATTGAAAAACTTTAGGATGTAAGAATAATTAATTGCATCATAGATCGTGGGTATTCCTCTAATGAAATAAGTTAGATGTTGAATGGCAACTTGAACAGATACTAAAGATGATGGTGGTAGAGAGAGAAAATTGGTTATCCATCTATATTGTATACTAAAACAACCTTTGCTCTTAAACAAATAAACACTATATATGACCAGACATAGAAACCACCTCACCACAGTTGGGAGATCTAAAAAAAAACTTCTACGTAACATCAATAATGAAAGCCGAGTCAACGAGGCATAGCGTGAGGAGGGAAATGCCAGAGTGAAGAATGACAATAGAGGTGAAATGGTTGTGTGTGGCGCCGGGCAGTGGGCGGGACAGATGCGTCGGGCAGGTGGGGGAGACAGGTGCGCCGGGGACTATAGTCTTTTTTTTTTAACAAGGCGAAAATTTCATTCTATTTTAAGGTCTCATGCTTAAAATTTTGCCTATACATACCTGATAATATGTTTAACCATGATAAAATACAGTTGAAATTTAGAAGAAGCGTATACTATTCTCTTCTCCTGGCATCAAATATCAGTCAGTAAGCAGCAAGGGGTCAGGGTTTTTCGCCTCGTAAAAAAAAAGCAGAGTAGGTATATGGGAAGCAGGTGTGAGGAGGCTTGTTGAGGGGAAGCAGCTAGTTAGGCGAGTGAGGGGAGCCCGGAGGCGCTGGGGAGGAAAGACGGAGAAAAGAGGGAAGAGCGGAAGACAAGAAAATAGAGCAGTGGTGTGTTTTTATCCGATTTTTTTTTTTCCAGAAAGAAGTTTATATAAAGGAATATGAGAATACTGTGTGTTGTGTGGGTTGTGGTGTGTGTGTGGGGTGTGAGTGTGAGTGTGTGTGTGTGTGGGGTGTGTGGTGTGTGTGTTGTGTGTGTGTCTGTGTGTGTGTGAGTGTGAGTGTGGTGAGTGTGAGTGTGAGTGTGTGTGTGAGAGTGTGAGTGTGAGTGTGTGTGTGTGTCAGTGTGAGTGTGTGTGTGTGTGTGTGTGTGGTTTTGTGTGTGTGTGTTTTTGTGTGTGTGTGTGTGTGTGTGGTGTGAGGTTGTGTGTGTGTGCGGTGGTGTGCGTGTGCGTGGGGGATTGAGTGTGAGGGTGTGAGGTGGTGTGTGTGTTTGTGTGTGGTGTGGTGTGTGTGAGTGTGAGTTGTGTGTGTGTGTGTGTGTGGGGTGTTGGGGTGTGTGTGAGTGGTGTGGGGTGTTTTGTTGAGTGTTGTGTGGTGAGTGTGAGTGTGAGTGTGTGTGAGTGTGGTTGGTGAGTGGGGTGTGTGGTGTGAGTGTGAGTGTGTGTGTGAGTGTGAGGGGGAGTGTGGTGTGTGTGTGTGTGTTGGTGTGTGGTTGTGTTGGTGGGGGGTGTGTGTGAGTGTGAGTGTGAGTGGTAGTGTGTTGTGTGTGTGTGTGTTGTGAGTGTGAGTGTGTGGTGTGAGTGTGAGTGTGTGGTGGTGTGAGTGTGAGTGTGTGTGTGTGTGGTGTGTGTGTGTGTGTGTGTGTGTGTGGGGTGTGAGAGTGTGTGTTGTGTGTGAGTGTGAGTGTGGTGGGGAGTGTGTGGTGGTGTGTGTGTGTGGTGTTGTGTGTGTGTGTGTGGTGTGTGTGTGGAGTGTGAGTGTGGGAGGTGTGTGTGTGTGTGTGTGAGTGTGAGGTTTTGTTTGTGTGGTGTGTTGTGTGTGTGTGTGTGTGTGTGTGTGAGTGTGAGTGGTGTGTGTGTGTTGTGTGTGTGAGTGAGTGGGGAGTGTGTGTTTGTGTGTGTGTGTGTGTGTGAGTGTGAGTGTGTTTGTGTGGGGGGTGTGTGTGTGTGTGTGTGTGGGGTGGGGTGTGTGTGAGTGTGGTGGTTGTGTGTGGTGTGTGGGGGTGTGTGGTGTGTGTGTGTGTGTGTGTGTGTGTTGGTGTGGTGTGCGTGGGGGTGTGTGAAATATTTTCATAGTTGTCTTATAATTATTATTATTTATTTTATATTATTATAATTTAATTATAATTTATTATCACATCTTTCTGTTTTGAAAATAGATAGGAAGGGAAAGACAACAATTCGCAAAGCTTTTATTGTTTTTGAGTTCGCTTGTCGCTGTTAAACCTTTTCATTGATTGCACGAGCTCAAGAAATCCGTGACGACAGTTTGCAGGGAAAAAAAGTTGACGCCGTTTGTGTCAGGAACCCGTTGGATCTGCTTTAAAGGGGAAGCGATTTTTTGTTGTGTGAACCTGGACGGGCGGGGAAGGGGGTGGGTTGATCGGGGCCCTTGGGGTGTCAATCCCATGGCAGTGCTTCGTGCCTTTCCATGCGTTGTGCCGCGCCAAGCAGGCCATGGTGTGAGGTGGGGAGCCCGCAGGAGTTTCCACAGAGGTCCCTTGGTGTTGCCCGACCTATGACGCGCCACCGCTGACTCCTAGAATAGTCCTTTATGTAGTTGCGTTTTGTTCCATTCCACAAACACTTCCCCGAAAGTCAAAGTGAAAAAAAGTAGTAGGCGCAAAGCGTGTCTCGAGTATTATTCGTGAATGAGTGTACTTTCTGGAATAAATTTCACGGCGACAAAATCAGGTGCGCGAGTGTTCCCGTTTTGAGTCAAGGCGTCACCCACCAAACACGGATTGTTACTGGTATCTATTTTCTACAGGTTTACATAATTGTAATGTCAATACAGTAAGCCTATTTTTAAGTGTTCTTTTTAAGTAGCTAACACAGGCATTACACCTTTATCACGCACTGGTGTCGCCCTACCGTGTTCAAAGGGAAAGAAAACACCCACACGCGTCCAGGGCCATCGCCTGTCTCGAAATGACAAAATATTTTTATCAGGACGGGCATTGCAGCATTATTAACTAAGTGGCGCTAACAATAGACGCGTTGATCGGTAGCATTTTAACGTGCAAGGAGTGAGAAAAGAGGCTGGTGGAGGTGTACGGGAGGCACATTCCCGTTTTCTGGAAGAGTATGTGGCGTTTACTTTTAAACACGTCAGGTTAGGTTACGTTAGGTTACGGATAGGGTACAATAGATATTTATATTACCGAACAGTAACTTTGCATGGGAATCACAATGAGGGTATTTTCGATAAAATCCTATGGTTATTTTGGAGCTATAGCCAAGCGTCTTCACTCGGAAACCACATTCTCGCATAGAGAACGGGAATATGCGTACGGGAGGCTGGCAATGATCGCTAATCCATCCATTGAGATAAATGACATGGCTTAACAGCAGGTCGGAGTCGAACCCCTGTGGAGGGAGCTTATTTATATAGTTATCACTAATGGTCTTAAGGGGAATGAGGTGACTCTTTGCATCACCTGAAGGAAAAATATAATTGAAGCTTGTTGAGATGTATCGTTTCATCAAATACTGAAACCATTGCAGAGAAGTGACTGTTAGAGAGAGGTGATCAGACGAGTAAAGTGAGAACTTCATACATTCCATAATAAATATAATCAAACTACGATAGCGCCACTAATTTGATTATTGGCGCTATCGTAAAATTTGACCACGATAAACGCCGACCACGATAGCCACACAATAATGTCACGATGTCTATAAGTATGTGTCATGACGGTCGTATGATGGTCACTGAATCCACTGCAAAGAAGTGACTGTTTGAGAGATGAACAGAGGAGTGAGGGAAATATTGTGTTATGTAGTGTGAGGTGTCCAGTGAGGGGCAGGTTTAGTTGATGTGAAGGTAAATATTCTTAACAATGGAATATATGGGGGACTACATGACTCTTGCCGGAGATTGGTGAAGTCATGAACGCAGCAAAGGGTAAAGAAAAAAGAAAAACACGCAAACCTGACAAAAAAAAAAGAAAAAAAAGTTGTCCGCGAAGGGAATGGTTTGTGAAACAATCAAAGTAACCAGAACGTTTAAAGTAATATTATGAAGAGAGGTAAATACGAAAAGCTGGATGTAAGGTAGAAATTGATGTGACTGGAATGCAAAGTAGATGATGTAGATTAAGAGAGATACCGAGGCAACAAAATAAAAAATACCTTCAGGCGTTATAAGCTCCAACGTAAAAATATAACAAAAACAACTTATGATCGCTATGTTGTGTGGATTAAGTGACGTCCTTGATGTGCCTGTCATGCGATGTTCCCAGGCGCGGGGTTTGGTAGTGCGGCGCGGTGTGTGTGAGTGCGCATCAGCCTGCCTACTAACTCACTATAGTCAATGTTTTTTAACGAGGCGAAAATTAAATTCTATTTTAAGGTCTCATGCTTAAAATTATGCCTATGTTTGCCTGATAATATGGTTAACTATGATAAAAATACAACTGAAATTTAGAAGAAGCGTAGTATTCCCTTCTCCTGGCATCAAATATCAGTCAGTAAGCAGCAAGGGGTCAGAATTTTTCGCCTCGTTAAAAAAGAACAGAGTCTACGTAACACCTGGCAGGGATGGCGTGCTTATTCCCCGCTGGGTGTTCCCCTGCAGACTTACTGTGTTAATAACGTGGTGAGGCTGGAAGAGTAGCTACTTAGCAAGTCAATGTATCTTTCCAGGATTTTCCTAACTTTAACGTGAATGATTAATTACATTCCATAATGATTTTTGTGTCAGTCAGGATCGTCTTTGCCACCTTTACCCTTAATATTACAGGAACAACAGGAACGTGTAGGGCTCGCGGCCTCTTGTAGCTTCCTTATGTTCTAATGTTCTGATGTTCTTAATATGAATACATCTGATGTCGATCCTGCATCTGGGAGACCAATGAGAAAAAAAAGTACCAGACATTAGAAATTCCTTGAGGCTTTTAACAATGCAATGTGTGTGTGTAGGTGTGTGCGTGGGTGTATGTATGTATGCATGTGTGTGTGTGTGTGTGTGTGTGTGTGTAGGTGTGATTGTGCTGCCAAATTTCACGAAATGGACCTGGCACATGAGATTCAACACTTTTTGCCTTAGTTTATCGTGAAACAAATCGAGATGTCATGCACAGCTTTCTATCAGTTGTTTTTTCTAAAAAAAATGCATCACAGCGGCCTGCGAAAACCTGCAGTGAAACCAAGGTAAAACATGTGATTGTTCAATGAGTTGTCGGCTCAGTAATGATGTAACTCGTGTTGTTTACCCATTGTTACTTTACGGTAAATTTGCATTGCTTGTTTATCTGAATACAGGAACTACCACGTGTAGGTCTCACGGCCTCTTGTAGCTTCCTTATTTTCTTAATGTTCTTAATGAATACATCAAAATGTGCACTGGGCCCTGGAAAAATTTTTTTCAGAAAGAAAGAGGAAATGAGGGGGGAGGGGCGGGAGAGTATTGAGGGGGTGTTGGTTAAATGTTTGTAGTGCAGAGCCTGCCAAATTTTCCCCAAAGGCCCTGAAGGGGGAGATTCAAACACTTGCCGACAACAAATTGAGGGGTTCTCCAGCCAATCAGGCGGCAACCACCGCCGGCAAACTGCGTAACCAAGGGAACACATGGGGAGCCCATAGAGTTGTGGCTGTGTGTTGTTAACTTGGGGGTTTGTTTTCCTTGGTTATTATCGGGTTTGCTTGGGTTGTTGATCGGGTGGTGTGGTGGTGGTACGGGTTGTGTGTTACTTATGGTTATGTTATTATGGGTGGGATGGTGGTTTTTTGAGGGAGGGGGGGGTGAGGGATGGGGGTTGGGTGAGGGTGTAGTGGTTAAAATCGGGTGGGATTTTGGGTGGTATTGGGGGGTTTGGTAGGGGGTGTGAATTTTGGGGTGGGGAGGTGGTTTTGGGAGTGGGGGGGGTGGTGTGTGTGGTGGTGGTGGTGTGTTGGTGGTGGTGGGGGGAATGGGGTGGTGGTGTGGTGGTTGGTGGTGATGTGTGGTGGGGTGATGGTGGTGGTACTGGTGATGGTGGTGATGGTGGGGTTTTCTGGTGTGGGGGATCGTGGTGATGGTGGTGGTGGTGATGGTGAGGGGTGGTGGTGGTGTTTGGTGATGGTGGTGGTGTGATGGTATTGTGATGGTGGTGATGGGGGTGGGGGTTGGTGATGGTGTGTGGTGGTTGGTGTGTGTGGTGGTGGTGGTGATGGTGGGGGGTGGTGGTGATGGTGGTGGGGTGGGGGTTTGGGGTGGGGTGGTGGTGATGGTGGTGATCGTGGTGTTGGTGGTGAGGTTTGTGGGGGTTTGGTGATGTGGTGTGGTGGGGGTGATGGTGGTGGGGGATCGGGGTGATGGTGGTAGGGGGTTTGGGTGTTGGTGGTGGTGGTAATCGTGGTGATGGGGGTGGTGGTGGTGGTGTGGGTGGTGGTGTTGGTGATGGTGGTGGTGGTGATGTGGGTGGTGGTGGGTGATGTGGGTGGTCGTGGTGATGGGTGGTGTGGTGGTGTGATGGTGATCTGGTGATGGTGGTGATTCGTGGTGGTGGGTGGTGTGTGGTGGTGTGTGTGGTGGTGGTGACCCTTTTGTGGTGGTGGTGATCGTGGTGGGGGTGGTGGGTGGTTGTGGTAAATTGGTGTGGTGGTGATGGTCGTGGTGGTGGGGGCGTGGTTTTGGTGGTAATCGGGGATGGTGGTGGTTGGGGTGACGTGGTGTTGTAGTACCATGGTGGGATGTTGTGTTAATCTTTTTTCTTTTAAATATTTTGTCATAATGATTTTTTTTTTTTTTTTTTTTTTTCTCTCTGTCTCTCTTCTTCGTTTTCTTATTTTTGATCTTCTTTTGTCCTTTTTTATCTCTTTTCCCTCCCCCTGCTCTCCTCTCCACTTCATCTTTTTCTTCCATTTTTTTTCCTCTTCTCTTTTTTTTTTTTTTTTTTTTTTTTTTTTTCTCTCTCTCTCTTCCTCTCTCTCTCTTTTCTCTCCTCTCTCGTCTCTCCTCCCCTTTCTCTCCCCTCTCTCTCTCTCTTCTCTCTCTCTCTCTCTTCTCTCTCTCTCTCTCTCTCCTTTTTTCTCCTCCTCTCTCTCTCTCTCTCTCTCTCTCTCTCTCTCTCTCTCTCTCTCTCCTCCTCTCTCTCTCTCTCTCTCTCTCTCTCTCTCTCTCTCATACCTCTAAGAGACACTTCGAAACAATTGATGCATAGTTAATTACTGAAGTGATTGTGATGGTAATTCTTTCAACAATCAAGGTATACATATATCTGACATGTTTACTGTCATCAAATAGAACCTTAATGTTCACGATAGACACAAGTTAACCATGTCACAGTACAAGAATCAAGGAGAAAACTGTGAAATTAAGCTTGAGTTTCGAGGCTTTGCGAGTCGTTTGGTACTTTGCGTCGTGAACTTCAGCGGGAGGCAGGAGCGGCTTGGCGGCGGTGGTAGTGGCGGTGCGGCGGGACGAGCTGTCTGGCGTTTATCTCTATTTGTTTGTGCTGTAACGCATTTAGAGGGTTCGCGTATCCAATTATAGTGTTACCGTTTGTGTTGTGGTGTGTTAAGGTACCATGGCTGCCTGCAAGCTTCGGGCAGGCCGGGTGAAGGCAGGAAGCAGGCCGGAGGTGAGGTGCCGGAGGTTCACGGAGCTTCTTGTTGCCGTGAGTAGCCATGCAGTCATCTTGTATTTCATCATGTTTTCGATGGTGATACTTCTTTCATTCATTGTGTGTGTAGGACTGAGTGAGGTTATTTATATGTATGCTCATGGCACTTTGTACGGTATATGGAGAACCACGATATGATGAAGGAAAGGCTATGAGGTTACTGTGTGAGTGACTTACTTGATGCTATAACCCCTTCACACCCCCCTCCCTCCTCACTCATGTTTCTTGAGGCTTAACCCCCCAATCCTCCGCCTCCTCCACCCTCTCCCCTTCCCTCCTCGATGACGGCGTCTCTTACTTTCAGTTTGAGATATTTAGGGGGTTTAAAAACTCCCCCCCTCAACTGGGAATGTTGACTCAGAAAAATAGTAAGTTAAGATAGAAGTGGACTTATTTATCACAAAAGGAAAGTTAAGGATTTGAGATGTGGCGTTTAACTGCAACCACCAAACATTCGCGTTAGTAACAAGAATTCTAACGCTTAATTAACGAGTAAATATCCCGTAGTGTACCTGTAACAAAGCGTCACGGCGAGCAGTGGCGTAGCTAAGTATCTATCAATCGGGGGCACCTGGGGGGGCACTAGGCAAGCGGAGCTCAGCGGCCACTGTGATGCCACATAAAGTGGCATATATAAGGGCATTTTCTAAGGTCAGATCAGTGGTGGGTATTAGAGCATTTTACAGAATACGTTAGCCGTGGCCAGTGGGGGGCACCTGATTCTCCTGGGTGGGCACGTGCCCCCCTATGCCCCCCCGTAGCTGCGCCACTGTTGAACAGCCGTCGAGCGTGATGTTATAACGTGTCAGGTCTGCACGCCATGGGAGGCTGTAACCTCTATAGTGATCCTGGAAACTATAGATATCACATGACTTACAGTGTTTATGTTTGCCTTGCCTGACATTTCCGTGCTGAAAGCAGTGTTTGGTGGGCGTCTTGACCTCCGGGGATCGTACAGCCCCAGGGTAGGCAAGGCTGTGGGAGGGAGGGACGCGTGGGTACGTACACACATTGTTACGTGCCTCGAGAGGGAATATTCTGGAGGAACACGTGCTCTCTTCGTTGAAACTTGAAAGCTATAGTTTTCGACTCTGCCTACAGTAACAGCGTTCATACAGAGTTTTTTTTGGTTACTTTAGTGTGGTCAAGTGTAGTCGTAATGGTGACGTGTTGTGATGAACTCTGTGTAATGTATATGGATAACATTTGTTGTGCATTTCTCTGAGCCGTCCTTGCCTCAGTGCGTGGGCGCCGGTGTCCTGGAGGGGGAGGGAGAGAAGTGTGTGGCGGACGGTGACATGTTTCCAGTTAACGTTATAAGATTGCCAGGCTTTGGTGAGGAAGGGTTGGAGTATTATTTTTTCTTCTATACATCACAAAGGACTGGCCAAGGACAAAAAAAAACCGTTTATAGTTGCCAGTCCCCATAAAGAAGACTGTATAAGATAGTATAGAAAGGGGAGGAAAGGCCAATTTAGTTAGGGAGGTGTCTTGTCACTCCTCTATTGTAGTTTTCCTATATATATATATGTATTTTTTACATCACAAAGGACTGGTCAAGGGCACAACAAAAATAGGTAACACAAAGCCCGCTTAGTTGCCAGTCCCTATAAAGAAGACAGTAAGAGAATAAAATAAAAAAAGAGGGGTGAGCCAGTTTAGTTCGGGTTTAGTTGGGTTAGGTTTAAGTTTTGAAATAGGTGCTTAAACTATAGATGTAAACGATGATGCAGCTGGTTCCTCACGTGGCTGTGAAGGCTTTATTATTTGCCGCTAAGTCTGACGCCACCTCCAGCGCCATCACGGTCACCGCTTCCGTCATGACTTCCCGAGCTTTTACATTTTTGAATAAGTTTTCACATCTTCACAGCCTGGAATACATAATTTTATGATCACTTTTCTTATATTTTATCTGTAACTAAGATGAAAATAACCTTAGATGGATTGCCTTCAAACCCAGAAAAGGGGAAAATAGCTGCTGTAAAGTGATGAAAGTATGAAACAGGTCAATCAAGTTTTCAAAAAGGAACAATACTATATTTCCATTCACTCAAATTCACGTTCAAATTCACTCACGTAATTTTACACTCAAGATGAAGTCCATGTAAGGCAAGGCAGGTGGAAGGGACAGTTTCCAAGATGACAAGAACCCTTCAGTCAGCTGGGTGTTCGCGGTAAAAGTTCTTGCCGTGGGCTTATGACGTGTAGAGTTCTCAGATATTCATTTGAAGAAGTGGCCGAGCATAGAGATGGACCGAGCTATTGAAATGTGAGCTCTAGGTAAGGTAAGAGTTCCTTTTAGTGTGCACGGAGAGGGTCGCGTCCCCCTGATGGATGGACACACACACAAAACACACACACACACACACCACACACACCCAAAACACACACACACACACACACCACACACACACACAACACAACACACACAAAACACACACACACACAACACACACAACACACACACAACACACACACACACACACACCCCCACACAACACACACACCACACCCCACACACACACACACACACACACACCCCCACACACACCACACACACACACACAGATAGATAGATAGTTTTTTTTGACCACAGCAGAACATAATAACACATATACATACTTATACATGTAGTTTTTTAACTGTAGTTCCCAAAAAAAAAAATTAACTCAACGCTGGCAATTAGTACTAACACTACAATATAATGCTATCCGCATTAAAATTTTCATTACTATTGTATCATTACTATTACACAATAATCGCAGTCCATTAAAATTGAATAGAATATGCCCCTGGCCATCAGTAATACACACTCAAGATACAGTGTACTATTTTACAGGTCACATCTAGGGTAAATCTATTTGAAAAACCTGTTCCATAAGAGTGAACTGGTATATGTCCCTTGACATGTTGGGTCAGTGTACACTGTTCCACCACTTGTCTTTTAGTCTGCACTTGCCACATACACACAGTCGCTCATCCAAGGGTAAGCGACCGCGACCTCTCCTATTCCACCTTCCAGTCTCACATATTAGCCAATGCCCACCTGTCCTAAACTGGTTTTAAACGACAGGCGATGCTTTTCATCAACTAAGTGTCTAAACAGTGTAAATATTATGCACATTCAAAGTAGGGTTCATCTCTTTATATGTCACTCTTCTCGTAGAATTACTGTCTGAAATTCTCGATCTTACACATTTCATATCTACAGTACAATCTTTGACTTCACTGTCCACAAACTCCCTTATTAATCTACCGGTGACAGTGTCCATATTCATAGATAACTTCATTGCAAACGTTAGTGGGTCATCATCATAAGTTGATCGCCCCTTGCCCCATTTTATGGAAAAACTTATGTTGCACAGAACTTACCATATCTTTTAGGGGTGGGTAACCCGATTCCACGTAGCATATATCATTGCAAGTTGACCTTCGCACACCCAACAATTGCTTTAAACACCAGTTAAACAGTTTAGTCATAGGTTTTAAATCTCCCCAAACCATGATTCAGCACCATACAAAAATTTTTGACATTAAGCTGCGTCAAAAAAAAACGTTTTTTTACAATAAATGAATGCACTCATCATTTTTTCTTCACAAAAGAAAAAAATTTTAGTACGTGTGGCATTTTTAACTTGGCATGTAACTTAACAGCGGAAGATGTCCCACCCTCGCAGGTGAACGGCGACCCTAAATAAACATACGACTTACAAGGTTGAACACTTAAACCGTTCACTGCCAAAACCCGGTCAACGCCGCCACGGCTGCCATTTAACACAAAAAAATTTTGTTTTAGACTGATTCACTATCATGCCGTACTCTAGACAGTACTCCTGTAAAATTGATAATTTACTCAACATATTTCTCCGTGACGTGGCTAATAGTACCGTATCATCCATCATGACAAAACGTGCAACCACTTCAGAAATCCATCATAACCACTGCCCGTTTTAATGAGGCGTATTAAATCATTAAAAAAAATTACAAACAAAACGCAGGACGTTGGCGAGCCTTGTTTTACCCTAATGCGATGTTACCAAAGCGGCCAATCCAACTTCTTAAATATACAGGCAACCATAGCAGATATCATTATAGCACAACCTAAACCTCAACACACGGAAAATAAAGTCGGTACTCTGTCATATGCTTGCTTAAGTCTAATAAATGTTAAAAAAAGGTAAGTTTCTTTCCTCCTGGCCATTCACACAACACGTAGAAAACAATCTGTTAAAAAAACCCCTAGTCTTGCCCGGCCTGTTCTCTAAATGGTCTAAACCAGAGGGACAAATGCGGAACACAACACCATACGTATAATTTAGCAATACTGTTGGTAATTTTATCCCTCTGTAATTTCTCACATCTGCCTTATGCCTTTCTCTAAATATAGTGACAGTTTTGCTCTAGAAACCCGCCTGAGGATATGTGCCAAAAAAATACAGAGTTTAAAATATTTGAAGTAACATGATCCACTGGGGAGGTAAAAACTTTAAAATGCCTGGCGGGAATCCATCCGGTCACCACTTTATTTTCCTTTTTTTTTTTTTTAGCAAATTTTTTTATTGAAATTTTTGGGGAACCTCATTGGGGGAAATTAAATCATCCATACTGGTACATAACATTTGAATCAAATCTTCTGTATTAGACGTTAAATATTTGGCGGATTAAAGGTATTACAGGTAAATTAAAGCACACCAAACACACACAACACAACCACACACACACACACACACACACACACACAAACCACAACACAACCCACACACACCACACCACACACACAAACCCCAAAACACACCACAAAAACCCCACCACACACACACCCCACACCACACACACCCACACACCCCACACCACAACCACAAAACACACCACACCACAAAACCAAAACACACACAACCCCCCACCACCACACCACACAAAACCACACCACACACAACCCCACCCACCACACAAACCACACACACACCCCCACACACACACCACAAAACACAACACCACACACACACCACACACACACAAACACACCCCACACACCCCACACACCACACCACACACACACACACACCCCACACAACACACACACCCCACACAAACACAACACACCACAAAACCCACACACAACCCAACACACACAACACAAAACCACACACACACACCACACACACCACACAAACCACACACCAACAACACACACACAAAACCCCCACACCACACACACCACCACACCCAACCACACACACCACCACACACACACACCCATACACCGGACCACACACACCCCCACCACCACACACCACACCACCCCACCACACACCACACACCCCCACCAACACACCACACACCCCCACACACACCACACCACCACACCACACCCCACCACACACACCCACACACCACACACACCCCACACCACACACACCACACCACACACCCCCAACCCCCACACAACTGCAACCAAAACACCACACCCACACACACCACACACACACCACCAAACCCCACACACCCCCACACACACACACCACCCACACACACCCCACCACACACCACACACAAAACCCCACCACACACACCCCCACACACACCACCCCACACCCACCACACCACACCCACCCAAAACCACCACACCACAAAACCACACCCCACACACCCCCACCACCACACCCACACCCCACACCACACACACCACCCCACACCACCCACACACACCACCACACACCACACACACCACACACCACACAAAAACCCCACACACACACACCACACACCCCCCCAACCACACCACCACACACACCACACACACACCACACGAACACACAAACCACACACCCACCACCCCACCCACACCACACACACACACACCACACACACACACACACACACCCCACACCACACCACACCACACACCACACACACCACACACACACACACCACACACCACCACACACCACACACCCCACCCCAACACAACACAACCCCCACACACACACACCAACCACACCAACACACACCACAACACACACAACCCCACACACACACCACACACCCACACACACACACACCCAACACAACCACACCACCCCACACCCACACAACCACACACCACACACACCACAACAACACACACAACCCCAACACAACACACACACACAACACACACACACACCCACACCACACACACACACACCACACCACACACCACACCACACAGAAACACCCCATACACACACACACACCACACCCCTTTCGTTACAGCGTTTTCTCAAATTGTCATCTTTTTGTAAATATACAGCCCACACCCCTGGTCACACATAGGGTCACAGGCCCTGGTCACAACGCCCTGGGTCACAACGCATAGGGTCACAAGGCCCTGGGTCACAACGCCCTGGGTCACAACGCCCTGGGTCACAATGCCCAGGGTCAAATCATACCAATTCTCCTTTATTACCTCTGACGGCGTCCAAAACATGAGGTTGGCGAGAATATCTTGCTGAATAAGAAAACCAACATATGCGACGGCACGAATATTTATAATTTGGCTATTTTTCTTTGTCGTCTTGTTTATATTGTCATTGCTTCGAAATATATCTTATGCTGTTTTAATTTGTTTACTAGTGTGTGTGTGTGTGTGTGTGTGTGTGTGTGTGTGTGTGTGTGTGTGTGTGTGTGTGTGTGTGTGTGTGTGTGTGTGTGTGTGTTTCCGTCCGTCTGTATGTCTTAGGTTGGACTAGTTGAATAATCCATTAGAGGAGGTTTTCATCGAGGTGGTTTGTTTCAGTAGGCACTCCTAAGGCACATCCCGAGCACCCACGCCATGGATGTAGACGCCGCATGAAGTAACTGTAGCTATGGATGTATTCTAGTCTTGTTTGGTGAATAATAACAATCCATGATAACGTGATCCCTTTCCACACTGATCGCTGCACAAAGGCACATTCTTATTACCGGTGTCATCCTGTAAACAACGCATCGAGTACCTCCGTGTGGTTCAGCGTGTGGCCTTGCCTTGGTCGCGGCTCCGGGACGCATATTCCCGTTTTCTGGAACAGTATGTCGCGTTTACTCGTGAACACGTTAAGTTAGGATACGGATAGGTTAGGTTAGATTACCTCAATGCATATAGTAACTTTGTGTGAGAATCACAATGAGGTTATTTTCGAGAAAATCCTATGGTTAGTTTCAGAGCTACAGCCAAGCGTAGAGTTGGGAATATGCTGCCGGTACTGTCATGGCGTCACAGGCGGCCGCCGGGTCTCCCTTTAAAGCCCGGTTCCCACAGTCCCGCTTGTACGGCCGCCATACAACAACAATGACGTCACCATCATCACCGCTTGAGTGGTATTTGTGGTAACTGGGCACAGTTGGCAACTCCGCTCGAGCGGACACCGCCGAGCGGGAGAGATGACTTGAATTTAACTTTGTACGGCGGCCGTACAGTGGTACGGCGGTGCGGTAGACTTTGTTGTAACGTCATTGTGACGTCTTTGTTGTTGTACGGCGGCCGTACAAGCGGGATGGTGGGAACCGGGCTTTATGCGAGGGTGACCCCGCCGCTGTAGTGGAAGCTGCAACCATGCTATATGCATTATGCATTGTGCTGAATATCGCCCTGAACCAAATAGTTTCTGTGAACGTCAGTATAATGAAAAAAGAAAGAAAAATAGTGCAGCCATTCAGCAGTTTGATGGTTATACGTTTTTGAATACAATTGAAATGAAACGAAAATGTATGGAAAACCCAACATTAATTTTATTCCAGTATTCAGAGGTTTGCTGATGTGTTCATGTTTGT
>JACEEZ010025855.1:32500-45000 GCA_016584305.1 Chionoecetes opilio | reverse complement strand
CCCTCCCCCCTGCGTCCCCCCATGGCCCCTGCGTCCCCCAGCCCCCCTGCTGTCCCCCCATCCCCCTGCGTCCCCCCAACCCCCTGCGTCCCCCCAGCCCTGCGTCCCCCCATCCCCCTGCGTCCCCCAGCCCCCTGCGCCCCCCCAGCCCCCCTGCGTCCCCCCAGCCCCCTGCGTCCCCCCAACCCCCTTGCGTCCCCCCAACCCCCGGGCGTCCCCCCAGCCCCCTGCGTCCCCCCATCCCCCTGGCGTCCCCCCTCCCCCTGCGTCGCCCCCCACCCCCCTGCGTCCCCCCTCCCCCTGCGTCCCCCCATCCCCCTGCGTCCCCCCATCCCCCTGCGTCCCCCATCCCCCTGCGTCCCCCCATCCCCCTGCGTCCCCCCAGCCCCCCCTTGCTTTCCCCCCCCCACCCCCCTTTGCGTCCCCCCATCCCCCTGCGTCCCCCCTGCCACAATGCGTCCCCCCATCCCCCTGCGTCCCCCCATCCCCCTGCGCCCCCCCCAAGCCCCCCTGCGTCCCGCCCAGCCGCCCCTGCGTCCCCCCAGCCCCCCTGCGTCCCCCCAACCCCCTGCGTCCCCCCACCCCCCGCTTCCCCTCAGCCTCCTGCGTCCCCCAGCCCCTCTCGTCCCCCCGGGCCCCCCTGCGTCCCCCAGCCCCCTGCGTCCCCCCAGCCACCCTGCGTTCCCCTCAGCCCCCTGCGTCCCCCTAGCCCCCTTTGCGTCCCCTCAGCCCCCTGCGTCCCCCCTAGCCCCCTGCGTCCCCCCAGTCCCCTGCGTCGTCGCCTCCTTCGTGGCTGCAAAGGTCATCGCCAGGCGCCGCGGGAAAGCCAATATTCAGCGGCCCTTTTTTTGCGATCCCATTATTTTCATCGTCTTTTCCCACCTTTCTCATTTTTATAATGTTTCTTTTTTCTTTTTCTCTCTCGTCTCTTCCTGCCATGCATCCTTCTCTCCTCTCATTTTAGTATTATTTATCACGCACGTTTCGCTCCTTACTTTCTTTATTTCTTTTTCCTTCATTCTTTATCCATTGTATTTCTGTCTCATTATTTTACCGCCGCCTTGCACTTCTTTTCTCCTTTCTTTCTTCACGTTTTTCCTCGTATTTTTCTTTGCAGTTTTACTTCCTCCTTCCCTCATACTTCTCCATGCGTTCTCTCTCTCACTCTTTCCTTCTTCCCTCTTTCCTCCTTTACTCGTGACTTTTCTTATTTTCTCTCCCTCTGTTACGTTTTTCGCACATTCATCATTCATTTCCTTTTTCTTACGTCTTTCCTTCCTCCTTTATTTGCGTCGCACCTCTTCCTTCCTCCTGCCCTCATTTATGTACTATCTTATAAGTCTTCCTCCTTCTCCTTCCTCTTCCCTCCTCCTTCCTCCTCTTTCCTCCTTCCTCCTCCTCTCTCTCCTCCTCCTCGCTCTCATACCTCATCGTCTCATACCTTCCTTTACACTCCCTCTCCCTCCTTCCTTCCTTCCTTCCTTCCTTCCTTCCTTCCTTCCTTCCTTCCTTCCTTCCTTCCTTCCTTCCTTCCTTCCTTCCTTCCTTCCTTCCTTCCTTCCTACCGTCACTTCTTCAGTCTCATTACACGCCTTTCATCCTTCATTCCCTCACGCGTCTTCTCTCGTCTTTTCATTCATCTGCTTCGGGCCTGTGTGTGTCTGAAAGGGTCCTTCATCACTCACCTTCGCTAGTCCAAGGTATGAACGTCGCTTTTCATCAGTCGTGTGTCGCGTTCTGAAGTGATGGTCGTCTGCAGGGTATTAAGGGAAAGTGTGTGTTAATGGGAGGTGTATGTTAATATTAGAGAACTGTAACTCGTAAATGCCAGTGGTCGCTGGCAGTTTTAACTGAAAAGTTGGTCTACTGTGTTTTGCCTCCGCGACTCGCATTTTCGTAAATCAATTTCTTGATTAATATTGATGCACCGCATCTGAATACCAAAAAAATATAGTTCTTCTGTTGTTCTACTAATTGTATGGATGATATGCATTACGATTGAACGTTCTAAAATAGCAATTTAATGCAAATTACTCGCCGCAAGTATCAGAGCTAAATATATTTTTTACATGTATATTGTAGCATGCTTTATTGGGGGCAATGTTCATACTGTTTTCTAAGACAGTACTGCTGCGTCTGGCAAATGCTTCTCAAAATACAATAAGCAATGCTTTGAAAAAAAGAAGAATCGTTCGGCCGAAATCGTTCTGTGATGAAAAGCGACCGAAGTCAGTGACGCCGAATGCTTTCAAACTACCGCAACAATATCAGCAGGTGACGCCTTAGCAGGAAGAATATACTTGCTTCAGCATAATATAAAGCCACTTTACTCATGTACTGTGATTATTTCACTTTTGTCACTGTCTGATACTTGATTCGGGTAAGTGGCATCTCTTTGATTAGGCGACTGTTGTGAGGTCACCAAGGTCCCCCCCCCCCCCCCCCTGGCGCAGGCTGGGTCATGAGGCAGCTCGGGTCAGGTCATGGGCGGGATGGGTAACATGTCTGTCTGTGTGAACCTACTGAGAAAGCCTGGACAATAGCGATGTAGCTCTTCATTAATAGGTGTATCACAGGTCTTCCCTAATAGGTGCATCGCTGGAAGGTGAGCTGTGATCTTGTTCATGTTCCTTCCAACTACAATGCCAGNATTTTGTCGGCGACAGTTCTCTTTTGTGTTCGCGACAGTTCCTATCGGCACAGTTCCATAAACCGCCCAGACTATCCGCGGTCGAGCCGCACTTTCACCTGTGCGGTAGGCACACGGTTCGCCTAGGCGCATGGCGACGCCGACGCGAACTGCCTCTCTGGGAAGGAGCCGAGTTTTTCCCACTGGGAAGATCAGCCAAGCCCCGGGTGTGTGGTTCGGCGGCCGCAAGCAGCGACGCGGTGCACCTGGTTGCTTCTTGTAAGGGGTCCAGGCGACGCGGATGCGCCTCGTCGACTTGCGTTGAGGACCCTGTGGTTTGGGGTTGAAGTGGGTGTCGTCTAGTGTGGGTAGAGATCGGAGAAGGCGGTGAGTGCTGGGCCCAGTTGGGCTGATCCGTCGTCGCCTGCGCGACGTTAATCAGACGATCAAATCCCGCGTGGCCTCAAGGAGGAGATGTAGGGGGGGAAAAAAGCGCTACATCCTCCATCCGCCTGATGGAGAATGAGGGGTCAACACACACACGGCACCACTATCGACACACACACACACACACACGGCACACACATATACACACAACACCAGGCACACACATATATATATATATTATATATACACACACACACCCAAAACCACACCACACAACACACACCCACCACACACACACACAACACCCACCCCACAAACACACCCACACAACCAACACACACCACACAGGCACACACATATCACACACACACACAACCCAGGCACAAAATACCACACACACACACCACAGGCACACCACATATACACACACTAGCACACACACACCAACCCCACACACACGGCACACATACACACACACACACACACACCAAAAAAAACCACCACACACACACAGGCACACGCACACGCACCACGCACACACAAACCCCCACACCACACACACACAAAACACACCACACACACACACACACACACACACACACACACACACACACACATAATCAGGCACCAATACGAATACGAAAAAGCAAGGATTCTAATAGTCGGCAGTATGAATACACAACTTGCAAATGCGGGAATGAACTCACGCGCTCTGCCGGTGTTTGCTGTAGGTCGATACGCCGCTCTTGCCCCGCCACCCACTCCCCTGTAACGCGGTAGTCTGTTTCTTTGTACCTTTTATAACAGTAACGCGGTAGTCTGTTTCTTTGTACCTTTTATAACAGTAACGCGGTAGTCTGTTTCTTGTGCCTTTTAAAACAGTAACGCGTATCTGTTTCAATGTACCTTTATAACATAACGCGTATCTGTTCTTTGTGCCTTTTTAACAGTAACGCGGTAGTCTGTTTCAAGTACCTTTATAACGAAACGCGGCATCCTGTTTCTTTGTGCCTTTTATAACATAACGCGGCAGTCCTGTTTCTTTGTGCCTTTTATAACAGTAACGGGGTGTCTTTCAATGTCCTTTATAACAGTAACGCGGCAGTCTTTCTTTGTGCCTTTATAACAGTAACGCGGTAGTCTGTTTCAAGGTCCCTTTTAAATAACAAAACGCGGCAGTCTGTTTCTTTGTACCTTTATAACAGTAACGCGGTAGTCTGTTTCTTTGTACCTTTTATAACAGTAACGCGGCAGTCTGTTTCTTTGTGCCTTTTATAACAGTAACGCGGCAGTCTGTTTCTTTGTGCCTTTTATAACAGTAACGCGGTAGTCTGTTTCTTTGTACCTTTTATAACAGTAACGCGGCAGTCTGTTTCTTTGTGCCTTTTATAACAGTAACGCGGCAGTCTGTTTCTTTGTGCCTTTTATAACAGTAACGCGGTAGTCTTTTTTCTTTGTCCTTTTATAACGTAACGCGGCGGGTCGTTTCTTTGTGCCTTTATAACAGAAACGCGGCTGTCTTTTCTTTGTGCCTTTTATAACAGTAACGCGGTAGTCTGTTTCTTTGTCCTTTTATAACAGTAACGCGGCAGACTGTTTCTTTGTGCCTTTTATAACAGTAAACGCGGTAGTCTTTTTTCTTTGTACCTTGTATAACAGAAAACGCGGTAGTCCTGTTTCTTTGTGCCTTTTATAACAGTAACGCGGTAGTCTGTTTCTTTGTACCTTTTATAACAGTAACGCGGAAAAGTCTGTTTCCCTTTGTACCTTTGAAATAACAGTAACTCGATAGTCTGTGTTTTTTTGTACTTTATTTTATATATTCTGATTCATTCATGCGATAGGATACGAGGCAATGTCGCCACACACACGCGCGCACACACACACCCCCACACACACACACACACACACACAACACACACACACAAAACACACACACCACAAAACACACACACACACACACAACCCCACACACACACACACCCCACCCCACAACACACACACATACACCACACATAACACAATATACACACACATACACACATACACAAAACACACACACACCCACACCACACACCACAACACACACACACAACACACACACACATATACACAATATTACACACACACACACACACACACAAAACACACACACACACAACACACACACACACAACCACACACAACACACACACACACATACACACACACATACAAAATATTACACACACATACACACATACAACACACACACCACCAAAACACACAAAACCCCACACACACACACACACACACACACCCACCACAACACACACACACACACACACACACACCCCACACACACACACACCACACACACACACACATACATATATTTAATTAGGGTAAATTTTATAGAAAAAATGAATAACGCAACTGAACCAAAAACTATTATCTATATATATATATAACATAAAAAAAGGCTTCTGGCCCTAAAGAATGTAAAGTTCCGGAGTGTTGTATTTTTACTCTTTGTGAAGGCCGCTGGTAGGTTATGTGTAGGTATGTGGTATAGAGTATATTATGTAGGTATGTGTATGTATGTGGGATAGAGTATATTATATTATGTAGGTATGTGGTATATATTACATTATATGTTATGTAGGTATGTGCAGACATGTGTAGTTAGCCAGAGGAAAAGCACGGAGCAGCAGGGTTTAAAAGCCATAGCAACACGCGCACTGTGACGCTGCCAACACATATATCACATAAGCAACACATGTATCCTTCACGTCTTCCTAGTATTTATGTTCGATAGTTATGTACATTCATTTTTTCTTGTCATACCATTGGGCGTCCCTTAATGTAACGTAACACATTAAATCACATGAGCCGTAACGTCCATGTGTAACGCAAGGTGTGTTATGTTACCTCTGCAGTGTTGCCTCATGTAGGAACGTGTCTTTATTTATCTATTTATTTATTATGTCTTCCTTTCCGTCATTAAGCGAGATATGCGTCACACCAAATCCCTTGAAGTGTCAAACGTAATTAACATCTTCAGTTCCTTTATTCACGTCAACATATTTATGATTAAGTCAAAAGAGTAAAAGTATGTAAGATTTTGTTCTGCTTATATCGAATTCCCATATTATGGACTAATTATTACTTGCCATGTTTTATCACTCCACACGGAAAAATGTATCCTTTATTCACGTAAAGATATAACTTAAATGAAAATATAAATTAAGACGCAGTTTTATTTTTCCTCTTCCAGTTGTGAAATCATGTCACCCAGAGTATTTCTTATTAACAGTCACGGAAATATGTTTGGTAGAGAAGTGCGTCAATAGTATTTTTTTTTTTTTCCCGTGAATATTGTAAATCATGTTTTCATACTTATCTCAATGAAAGTACTGCGCATATTCTTTCTTTCTCTACTTCACAAAAGGGATGTCAATAGCTTTAAAAAAAATAATGCTGTTTTACAAAGATAATCAAAACAGAACCTACATTTGGCGCTGACAGAAGCAAGCCTGAAAACATTGCAAAGTTTCCCTTCTCTGTGTTGTTGTTGTCAGGTCGCAACCCACGTTATAGTAATAATAATAATAATAATAATTATATTTTCACCCGAAGGCATACAGGAAAACAACAACAACAACAACATAATATACAGACATGAGGGAATGAACTTAAGTACTAAAGCAAATAAAAGATAATATAAACATGTGGGCAATATAGACACTGCCGTACATAAAAAGTATACGACCCTGAGTTATAGTTTTGTTTGAATGTGTTGCTAATCAATCTGTGTATTTGTCATTGGCTGGACGGATGCTTTGTGCCGTCATGAGCCTCACTTTGATCCCTTCAGCCTTTAATACCCTTCAGACAGCCATGTAATGTAAGAACAAAGACAGACTGACCCTCAACGTTACTTCCAAGAACTCTGCAGGGTTTTAATTATCGGCGAGAAGATAAAGATCTATGCATGATTTGAAGTGCATAAAACTTGCTATCGTTACAAACGTCAAATCGAAAAGCCGATATCCTTTTTCGCCGAGGCAGCGTTGAGTTCCTTTCCTTTGAAGATTGTTTCACTTTGTCACTTTGTCTGATACTTGGATCGGGTAAGTGGCATCTCTTTGATCAGGTCACTGTTGTGAGGTCACGAAGGTCACTTCCCCCCTGCGCAAGGCTGAGTCACGAGGCAGCTCGGGTCAGGTCATGGGTGGGATGGGTAACATGTCTGTCTGTGTGAACCTACTGAGAAAACCTGGACAATAACGATGTAGCTCTTCATTAATAGATGTATCACAGGTCTTCCCTAATAGGAGCATCGCTGGAAAGTGAGCTGTGATCTTGTTCATGTTCCTTCCTCACTCCACAATGCCCTGTTATTATGATTACTTTCTTCATCTTTTATTGAGTCTCCTTTTTGTATATTTATTTATGTATATATTCATCAATGCTTTAAATTGTGGATCTTATCACTTTTTTGATGAGTTATTCACTATTCAGCACTAACACTGTACATACTGGTACTAAAAATAGATGTTATTTTAAGCAATGCAGAAAAAATTCTAGTATTCGCATACTTTGGCGTGTGTTACTCGTCTTCACCTACCTACCCTGTGTAGCTTATCTCTGGTTAGGTCCAAGTGCGATAAATGTGACATAATTGTTGTGTCAGAGATTTCCTAACATAGCACCATTGTATTTTATTCAGGGTAATTGTTCCTCGTTATACCCACGTGGGATGAACATTTCTATCTTCTGATATATAACCAATTTCACACAAGGGTGGATAAATATCGAAATGAGATAGTGAAGGCATGAGGAACGCCATATCTATCTTCGCAGCTTTTGTCACCTGCACGCGAGGTTATCAGTCATCAGTCTCATCACTGTTAATGATATGGGAAACTAATACACATAACGTGGTGTGTCGTGAGTCTCGGCGCTGATTATAATTACTCAACACTCGCCTGACTCATCCTGATCGTTGTGTTCCTCAGTACCAAGGTCAGTAAAACACAACAGTAGTATTCACAGTAGTATTCAACAGTAGTATTAACAGTATTAACAGTAGTATTCACAGTAGTATTCAACAATAGTATTAACAGTATTAACAGTAGTATTCACAGTAGTATTAACAGTATTAACAGTAGTATTCACAGTAGTATTAACAGTATTCACAGTAGTATTCACAGTAGTATTCAACCTGGATGAGCTGTCAACTATTTCCTATCACGCTCGGCCTTACAGGGAAATGTTTGCATGGACTAAATCTTGACCATTTCCTTGTTGTGTTCTGTTTCAAAATTGCTTTTAATATCAGATATATATTCGGAGCAACAGAAAATATTTATACAATAATTAGTTTATGTAATTAATATCATCGCGTGAAATGAGTATCGTTGTTATGATGCAATCACAATGACGCTGCAGATACGGACCAGAATGCTGTCCCCATCATGCCAGGCCTTGTGCATCCGGATCACCGCCAATACATTGCTTATATCACAGTGTTAACAAGGCGGCGCGTGATTTCATTCACGCGTGAGTTCATCTGAGTTATGTGTACGTTATTTTGTCTCGACTGAAATGTTTTGTTGTGTATTGTTCCATTATTGGCGATTGGTCTTGTTCTCCACAATGCAATATTTATATGACGCCATGACGTGAATTGTATTGTATGTATTGTTAAGGGCAACTACGTCCCATTTAGCAGCATGTCCTTGAACTGATCAAATTTTTTGTAAATGTTTTTCTCCTCTTATAATTCCCAACCGTTATTAATGACATAACACTCACGCCTTACCCATCTTGCATAAAAACAACTCTTACAGTGTTTCTTGCACTTCTAATTATATCTTACTTCCATTTCTATCATCTTTACGGTGGTTCGCAACAAGCAGGGTGGTGGCTGCCCTCGGCCGGTCCCCTGTGATGTAGAGATAATGAACTAGAACATTCAGTGAAGTGACCGACTCTTTGTAGTCTGTTGTATCCTGGTAATCCATGAACACATCCCTTGCCAGTGTACCTCTGCGAAACCTGATTAATGTTTCCATTGTTTGCTATGAAGAATTATCCGCGCGAGTGAAGATGCCGAGCTTTCATTATCAGAGGCAACGCGTGAGGTTCTCCCTTATAGGCATTATCAGAGGCAACGCGTGAGGTTCACCCTTATAGGCATTATCAGAGGCAACGTGTGAGGTTCTCCCTTATAGGCATTATCAGAGGCAACGCGTGAGGTTCTCCCTTATAGGCATTAGTGCAATACCGAAGCGATGCTCATTGAATGGTGGTCATCGCTGCATTTAATTATTGAGATCTGAATATCGTCAGTGAACCGACGCTATATAATGCAACCACCACCACCATCACCATCACCACCACCATCGCCATTACTACCACCACCACCACCACCACCACCACCACCACCACCACCACCACCACACCCGCATCAATCACAATGTTCTTGCGAACAGCTGCCACATAATTCATAACGAAGCAATGTCACTATAGGTTATAGCAAAGGGCCGAGGTAAGGAAAACCGGTGTTCATAATGTCCACCTGTCAAGCAGCCACCTGGTCATTCGAGGTAAAAGAATGAGCGATCACGTCACTGCAAAGCTGATTAATTTTTATGTCGTGTACTCAGCGTGAAAAATGAGATGGATGAATGGAACTCAAATTTTTGTTTCCATTCTACGTCATTTGTTTTCACGTCTAATTTCCCAAAACAGCTTTGCTCATTATCCTGTTAACAAAAGGCCTCAGCCGAAAAAATGATAGATAGAAAAAAGGAAATCATGCGTCCCCTCAAAACACACATGTTACGTTGTCATCAATGAAATGTCGCAGTGCCATTTGTGTAACTTTAAGGGGAAAACCCGGATTTGTAAGATGCATTAAGTTTGATGTCCTCTTTAGCCGCATCACTGCACTAATGGGCCGTCAAGGTTGATGTAGGCACGGCGGTGTAATCCTGGCGCGGCGGTGTGGCGGCTGTGCGTCGTGATGTAATACGCGTTGCCTTGACATGAATATACCTGATGTGCCTCGCGAAGCAGGTTGTTACACTATGGAAAATAGGATGAGATGCGCATTTCGGCTATGAGCTCATGTTTCCTTAATATTGAGGCCTTTGAGGAAGAGATGCAACCCATGGATCAGGGCGGAGTAGGATGCATTGAAATCAGGGCTGCTTTTCTTTTTGTTGGGGTTTCAGGTTTCTTTTGGCATTCCTTTACTTGATAACTCGTAGTGGTAGAGTGTGTGCCGTCTACCATTGTGGCATTCCTTCACTTATTAACTCGTAATGATAGAGTGTAAGCCGTCTACCATTGTGGCGTTCCTCACTTGATAACTCGTACTGGTAGAGTGTGTGCCGTCTACCATTGTGGCATTCCTCACTTGATAACTCGTAATGGTAGAGTGTGTGTCGTCTACCATTGTGGCATTCCTTCACTTATTAATTCGTAATGGTAGAGTGTAAGCCGTCTATTAATTCGTAATGGTAGAGTGTAAGCCGTCTATTAATTCGTAATGGTAGAGTGTAAGCCGTCTACCATTGTGGCATTCCTTCACTTATTAAATCGTAATGGTAGAGTGTAAGCCGTCTACCATTGTGGCGTTCCTCACTTGATAACTCGTAATGGTAGAGTGTGTGCCGTCTACCATTGTGGCATTCCTCACTTGATAACTCGTAATGGTAGAGTGTGTCGTCTACCATTGTGGCATTCCTCACTCGATAACTCGTAATGGTAGAGTGTGTGTCGTCTACCATTGTGGCATTCCTCACTTGATAACTCGTAATGGTAGAGTGTGTGTCGTCTACCATTGTGGCATTCCTCACTTGATAACTCGTAATGGTATAGTGTGTGCCGTCTACCAATGTGGCATTCCTCACTTGATAACTCGTAATGGTAGAGTGTGTGTCGTCTACCATTGTGGCATTCCTCCCTTGATAACTCGTAATGGTAGAGTGTGTGTCGTCTACCATTGTCAGACTCAAACTATGGCCCGCAGACGAAATAATACCTGCGCTAACCTCTACACTAAACATGAATCTTATCGATGGAGTTGGTGGCATAGATACATATATGACTTTTTCCAATTCATGTGGATCAATAGCATCACAAAGTCTAAATCTGAATTATCCCCCACTATATAATCCAACCTCAGATTTCGGTCCACAGTCTCATGAAAAGATCTACATATTTTAGAAGAGGACCCTTGTGTGTTTATATTCGTATTCCCCACAAGTACAGGTATTGCTAGGCAGTCTTGGTATTCATCTGGAGCGGTATTACCAAAGCGATCATAGCTAAGAACGTATATCATAGCCGGACCAAATGATTAATTTTTGTCACAACTGGCTGGCAAGTATCATAAATTCGGGGGTAAGTATCATAAACCGCGCGGGAGGCAAGGACTGGGTTCACGGTGTTCTAGCCCGGCTATAATATACAGTCCCGCGGCTATGATATACGGTCCCGTGGCTATAATATACAGTCCTGCGGCTATGATATACGGTCCCGTGGCTATGATATCAGGTCCCGCGGCTATGATATACGGTCCCACAGGCAACATTGCTGAGACACAATAACAGCCTCAGTGAAGGAATATTCGCCCACATAGCGATGTGTTGAGTGAGCTGAGTGATGCACAACTGATTAGGAAATACCGGGTAGACCGTGCGAGGGCATATTGTTCCTCACCAATTTTGTAACTACAGCCTTTAGAGCGAAAAAACTCGTCATCTGACAACTGTGTTCCGTGTTTACACAGACTCCTCAACGGTACATCAATAGGTCTTATTTTCGGGAATTAATTACTACATTACTCTGTGTCACTGTCCTAAACATGTTATTAACATAGGGAAAGAAGTATAAATTAATAAAACGTGGCCAAAGCTGAACTTGCTGATTATATTACCATTTTAAAGAAACATGGACGCTGTATTTAACAGGCGACTATGATAGATGGTTTCGCTGGATTCTAAACATATGATATATGGTGTATGACATTGATGTATGATATTCAGGAGCTATGATACTTCTCTCTCGTAACTATGATACACGCTTTGGTAATACTGCTCCTGAACAACAGTATCAAGAAAGTATATCGTTCTGGTAAAGTCGAGTTATTCAGTGGCTTGTATTTTGATATAATTCCTGGAGAATAATGCCGAGTAACGACATGACACGACTGTTATGTTCTAGGACAGGGTAAAACATTAACACTCAGGGCTGCGTGGTAGTGGGGGGAGGGTATACCAGGGGACAGAAAACATCCTTGCGAGTTATGTTTAGAAGCTTGATGTTAAGAATACTTGAGAACAATAAAATATGCAAGCGGTACAAAGTGGCAGGGCGGGACGGGGGGGGGGGGGGGACGTCTTGGCGGGATGCATTCCCTTTCCCTATGGGAGTATGTGGTTTCCGAGTGAAGACGCTTGGCTGTAGCTCAGAAACTAACCATAGGATT
>JACEEZ010025855.1:0-27500 GCA_016584305.1 Chionoecetes opilio | reverse complement strand
TCGGTTATTAGTTCCCAATTATAATAAAGCAGATTTCACGAAGATCAGCAGGGTACTAAGCGAAGTTGATTGGGTTGACCTACTAAACGGTAATAACGCCGAAAACATGTGTAATTTATTCACAAATAAACTCCAATCGGTGGTTGAAAAACATGTTCCCATGATAAGGAAACGTCTAAATAACATAAACAAACCCAGTTGGATGACTAATGAGATACAACAAATCATTGGCAGTAAGCGACGAGCGTATAAAGTTTACAAGCGATCAAATGCGGACTGCGATTCTAGAGAATACAATGACGTAAAACGTCGTTGCAAAGGATTAATAAAGACTAAAAGCGCGAGTATGAAGAAAAAATTGCGAAGGAATCCAAATCAAACCCGAAAAGGTTCTTTCAATACGTTCGAAGTAAGAAAAACGTCAAAACAAGTATTGGGCCACTGAAAGATAAGAATAACATCTTGGTAAATTATAATTAGAGCATGGCATTCGTACTCAATGAATACTTTAATGCGGTATTTATTAAAGAAGACGAAACTCCATTACCAGAACCAGTAACCATGTATGCGGGACTCGAAAGTGATAGATTGGAAATAGGAGAGATAACAGTAGACGAAATATCAAAGTATTTGCAGAAAGCGGATCCAGCCAAAAGCGTATTTGCGGACCCAGCCAAATCCGTGGGGGTGGACGAAATTTCGCCGCGATTACTTCGCGAATGTCACAGTCAACTTTCGCTCCAATTAAAGATTAATCTCAATAAATCGCTAATGGACAAAAATGTTCCTAGTATGTGGAAATTAGCTGATGTGACACGATATTCAAGAAAGGGAGTAGGAGCCTAGCAAGTAATTATCGCCCAATTAGTTTAACGTCAGTGATTGTTAAACTATTTGTGGGAAAATATTGTGGGATAAAATAGTGTCTTTTCTCGATGAAAATAACTCAATACTAAACTCCCAGCATGGATTTCGAAATAAAAGATCCTGCTTAACAAACCTACTCGATTTTTTTAATGTCATTTATTCAAACTGGGACGCTAAAATTCCCTCGGATGTAATATACCTTGATTTTCAGAAAGCCTTCGATACAGTTCCCCATAAGCGACTTTTGACCAAGCTAAGGGCACATGGCTTAGGAGAGCTATTATGTTCATGGAATGGCGATTGGATTTCAAATCGTAAACAACGGGTAGTAGTAAATGGCGAGGCATCTGTTTGGTTAGATGTTACTAGTGGGGTGCCTCAGGGCTCGGTCTTGGGTCCTACTCTTTTTCTGATATATATCAACGATCTGGACTGCGGACTTGTATCTAAAATATATAAATTTGCAGATGACACCAAATTAGGCGGTAAAGCATATACTAGAGAAAACTGCGAACTCATACAAAGTGATCTCGACAAACTATCAGACTGGAGTGATAAATGGCTATTAAAATTCAATTCCGATAAATGTAAAGTAATGCATATAGGCAACGATAACCTCAAATATAACTATCAAATGCAAAATAAAAATTTAACTGAAGTACAGCAGGAAAAGGATTTAGGTGTCATCATCAGTAATGATCTGAAAACCAGTCTGCATTGCTTAGCTGCCAGGAAAAAGGCAAATATGATGTTGGGCTTTATTAAACGTAACTTTGAACATAAAACTCCGAAAGTAATGACACAATTATACACGTCCTTGGTTAGGCCGCACTTGGAATATGCCGTTCAATTCTGGTCGCCCTGTTTCGTAAAAGATCAAGCCAAATTGGAATCAGTGCAAAGAAGAGCAACCAAACAAATTCCATCTCTGCGAAATTCATCTTATGAAGAGAGACTGCGGAAACTTAATATGTTTTCCTTAAAGGATCGAAGAATCCGTGGGACTTGATAGAAACCTTTAAGATCCTAAAGAATTTGATGTCATTAATCAGAGAACCTTTTCGAGCTTTCAACTCAAGTGACAACATAGAATAATGGTTTAAAACTAAACGGTCAACGTTGCATCACCGATCTCCGTACAAATTATTTCAATTTAGAGTCGTTGATCGATGGAACAAGTTACCAGCAATGTTGTCAGAGCCAGCACAATAACTACATTTAAAACAGACTTGACGCGCACTGTAAAGTAATGGGTATTGATAGTGCGAATTCATATCTAGTCCCCGTATCGATTAGTTGTAGTGGTAGTGGTAGTTTGTAGTTAGTATTTTTCATATCCTTCATTCTGCACTATGAAACTTCCATGTTCCTATCCTCTTTAGGACATGGTATCCTTTTCCAACTGTTTCTTACAATTAGTTGATAGTTAGTAGTATTGTGCAGCAGATACCCTCGCTATGGACCAATAGGTCTCCTGGTGTCTGTTATCCTATGTAATCCTATGTAATCCTCCTCCTTCTCCTCCTCCTCCCCCTCCACCTTCATTGTCTCCTTACGTTCCTCCTCACTACTACTCCTTTTAATCCTTTCTCTTTCTCTCTTCCTTCCTTCCCTTCATAACTTGTGTTTCCTTTTTCCTGTCGCTGTCTCGTTTTTCCCTCCTCCCCTTTTCCCTTTAACTTCCAAGTGAGATTTTCCTTCATTTATTTCATTTTCATTTCCCTCTTTATCAGATCTTCTCTCTCTCTCTCTCTCTCTCATCTCCTCTCTCTCTCTCTATCTCTCTCTCTCTCTCTCTTCTCTCTCTCATCTCCTCTCGTCTCTCTCTTCTCTCTCTCCTCTCTCTCTCTCTCTCTCCTCATCTCTTCTCTCTCTCTCTCTCTCTCTCTCTCTCACACACACACCCCCACACACACAGACACACCACACACAGACACACACCACACACACACACATAGATAGGGCACTCCGTAGTGTAGGGGTAGCACGCTCTGTTCACAACCGAGAAGTCCCGGGTTCGATCCCCGGCGGAGCGGAAACATATGGGCTGTTTCCTTAAAAACCCAGCCCCTGTCCACCTAGCAGTAAATGGGTACCGGGTGTCAGCCGGGGGTTTTTGACCCCCCTCCAGGGGTAGTGGCTTCGGCCTACACTAAGCACTAAGGATGAATGATAAAAAATGTTGATATGGAGACGGGGCCATACGAGCGTTGCTCAGGCCCTGTAAAATACAACTAGATGAAGACAACTAGATGAATACACACACACACAGTATCACTTAGAAGATAACAAATACCAACACAAATGATGGTAAGGTTGTTCAGTTATAAATCATATACTGAATCTTAGCATTATCCTGACGTAAACGTTTAGATCACAAATCTAGGCACAACAATACGACGGGAATTTCACTGGTTCTTTTTTTCTTTACTTTTTTTTTCTCAGGAGGGATAGTGTTTTCAAGGACCAATAAAAACTCGCAGGACACTCAGACAGACGGAGGTGGAACAAGATATTGGAAATCAATCAAGGAGGTGGAAGAGGCTGTAAAGTTAGCACAGGAAACACCAAATACGTTCTGGATAGTTACGACAACTCTTTCGCACATAACTTTTCAACAATTTTAGGAGTTACATTCGCTGTTATTTTGGAAAATCTAATTATTTTACTGAGATGTATACAAATTTACTATTATGGCGAGCCTGATAATTAAACTAAGATGCATAACAATTAGCTGATAATGATTCTGATTAAAGTAAGAAAGGGCCGGGTGTCTGTAGTAATACATAAGACCAATATTTATAATTTACGACATAATGTTACCCATTAAAAATATATAACTGTGTCTACGTCCTTAGGGTTCGAATGTGAACTCTGCACAAACTTCGCATATACACTGCGAGGACAGCATGACAATTCACCTCAGGGGCTCAGATTATAGTCTCTATGGTAACTCCAGTCACTCCTACGATTATAGTCTCATGAATTCATTTGTGATGTAAAAAAAAAACCCAACATAATGTAAATAAGGGTAATCATACTTTTCCTGGTTGTGAATAAAGCTAACTTCCAGATGTCTTAGAGGCATGAATTATATTTTTCATGTTAAGAAGAATAACTCAATGCATAATGTGAGCACAGGCGTGGTTATCTCTCTCTCTCTCTCTCTCTCTCTCTCTCTCTCTCTCTCTCTCTCTCTCTCTCTCTCTCTCTCTCTCTCTCTCTCTCTCTCTCTCTCTCTCTCTCTCTCTCTCTGAGCGCTATCAGGTATGCCCCAGATATGATGGATGGCACCTCGGCATTATCGCCTCTGAGCCGCTGCCAAGGAATACAAACAACCGTGCCAGGCGTCTTTTTCAGACTCGCTCGTTGCTGCCATTCTTCGTGGACTCAATTAGGAGGCCATTGCACCTTGTCCTTATCGCACCAATCATCTTTTCTTCCCGTCCCTTGAACTCGTCCTGTTTTCATCGCATTTGAGTCACTTCCGCGATGTATAAGACTGCACCAAGTTTTATACAAGTTTTGTGCAAGTTTTATACAAGTTTTATACAAGTTTTATACAAGTTTTATATTATACAAATTTTATACAAGTTTTATACAAGTTTTATGTTATACAAATTTTATACAAGTTTTATACAAGTTTTATACAAGTTTTATACAAGTTTTATACAAGTTTTAATGTTTGAAAATCGTGAATAAATACGGAAATTCCAAGACACGAAGGTACATAGCAGTACAGTTGCAGGGAAAGAGTAGAACATAAAGGTATTAAGAGAACAAGTAAATGAGGGGAAAGAGATAACGATAAGAATTCTAAAAGGAAAGATTAGAACGTGAGACAACATAGAATTGTTGGTGTCTGGATAGGAAGATTGAGGAGGCGGGGACCATGGTATCCGAGCACACTAGGAACAGAAAGGCGAGAGATGCTTCACGGGATGGATCAGAACGGGATGGAGACTGTCAGAACGCGTCGAGAACTCGTGTCATCAGTCGAGGTGAAGATTCAGGAGAAAATAGAGCAGGACGAGTTGTCCAATTTCCATCACTACCATGTTTTTCGGTCTTCATGTGCACAGTGGCATCGTATATTACTCTTTGTGTGTGTCTACTGACCCGTCTTTCTGCCTCTGTCTTGCCGTCTGAGTAATCCAGACTTGCATGTCAACCCCTCGAAAGAAAAAAAAAATATTTTTGAAGAATTTATATAGAAAGCGAAATATTCGCGGTCAAATACTTGGATGACATCGTATCGAGACGTATCTTACTAGATTATAATGGTAAATATGTTACTCAGGCCTTCTTGTGTTGAAATGAAATTGAAAACAGAAGCAATATTTTGGTAAGTGATTGATGAAGAGTGTGGAAAAGATAATTAGATATGAAAACTGATATGGTGATATTACATAATTGTGTATGAATACTCTTATTTCTAAATATTTGAAGTTATCACGGTGATGATTATGGAGACGAAAGTAGTAATGGTAATGCTCGTAGTGATATGAGATAATGATAACAATGACGGTAATAATAATGATGTTAGTTCCTATGCAATATACTTCTTTTCACACATGGAAAGCGATGTTCAAGACAATAACATAAACAAGATATTGACAAGAGAAGAATAGTGAGTGTCTGGAAATAGAAAATGAAATACCAAGAAAACAATAGAGAAACACGCAACACTTTCTCAGACACGCCTTGCACTAATATTGACGCTTCTCTCTTATATTTTCCTCTTATATTTTCCTCGCTTATATTTTCAACATTCCCCATCTAGGAATTGTCTGTGCGTCCTGGCCTTAAAAAACCTCCAATGGTTTCCTGACGCTGCCTCAATAGTCTCAAGGTCTCCGATGACAGAAGTGCGTGGATCCCCAACAAGCCACAGCCTTCTTTACCTTATTCCATATCCGCCTCACACCTTTTTACTTCAGATCCAATTATTTATTGAAAACCATGTGTCCATTTATTTACAATTCTTTCTCTTAACGCATATTTTCTGCCTCAGTGCTTTCTCTCTTGTCTCATTCCGTGTTCTATATTCCTTCCATTCTTAAGGTGGTCTATCCTATTTTTAGCGGTCATAGAAGAATATATTACCAGTCACATTATCACGCAGATTCCTCCTCCCCGATATATTCCTTGTGACTCCCCAAAACTGTTATGTCATTCTTTGTTTTTCCATTCCTTTAAAAAGAAAAGTCATCATGTTCTCATTACTCGCTTTTCATTTATATAAAAAGAAAAGTCAATATTACTCCTTTGAAAAGAATCCTTGCTAACACTGAAGCTAGTTTGGCTATTTCTGTTTTGTTATCTTAACTATTTTAAGTATTCCTTTCCACATTTACCATTTAAACACTAAAACCAGACTAAACAGACACTAAGTCTAACACTGAAACCAGAGCGGACACTTTCTATTCCTTTCCACATTGACCACTTACAAACGTTTGGCTTCCATTACCACATTTCCCCACCAACAGTTTTCACCGTCCGTGCCTTGCTCCACATGCCTCCCTCATATCCCAGTGTATATTCCCCTTAAGCTGTTATGCTTCTCCGACACACGATTCTCACTGCCATTACTCTAAAAGTGGTTGTGTGCCACTTCTTTTCCTTCCTGGACCTGACAGAGACGCTCTTGCCGGAACACCGGAACACGAGGCTAGGGGCTGCAGGGCTGCAGGAGGCTGGTCCCCTTGGCAACCTGTAGTGTAGTAGTCACTTAGGGTTTAATTTTCTAGTCATTTGTGTATATGAATTCATATTAATACGTATCTGATGGATGTCCGGCCTCAAATGTGTGTGGCTGTTGCGGATCTGTATATATTTGATGCTATTGAGCCGCGTCTGCCTCATTCCATCACTCGATCCTCTGCTGCGTTGCCTCATTCCCCTTGTACCATGAGACTGTCTCCCGCCACGCCCTCACCGCTGTTCCCCCAGATATGGATGGTGATGATAATGGCAAAAAAAAAAAACGATAATAATATTGATGATGATTAGTAATAAGATGAGAAATGATGATAATGGCAAAGATAGAATATTAAAGTAATTATAATGATAATTATAATAGAATAAGATGATAAATACTGATGATAATAAGTAATGATAATCATGAATGATAGTTATAATAATGACAAAAGTAATGACATTGTGAGTTGGTATGTAAATTACTGCTAGTAGTTGTGAAGTGCACGGAATAGTTTTGTGTTAAGATATTTCTGAAATTCGGATATCAGGTGCCGCTAATTGGTTTTAAAAGTTTCTTAAAATAGACGAGGCCGAAAGGTAGGAGCGCCTTACAGATAACTTTCTTTGTATCTCCCCATAGCAAGAAAGAAAATATATAACTAACTCTTCTGACCGTTGTTTTTAAGAGTTCACTTTTGTTATCCTTTGTTTCCACTTTTCAGCAGAAATTACGTTGCTTACGTTTGCTTGTTACGTTGAAAACACGTTGCTATAAAACGCAAACTTTTGGGTAATTTCTTTACGTGTATACAACATTGTGACCCTCGTGTCTGCAAGCTGGTTTGAAATCCAGTTTTAATTAGAAGAGAGAGAAATACTCACTCTCTCAAGCTGATTAACTTATTGGCAAGTTCATAGCCAGGGATTAGATAGCTGATTACTTTGAAGTTAGTTCATTAATCAAGTTAACAGTATGGCCTCAGGTAGAAGGAAACATATTATCAGACTTTTCCTCATCTTGAAATGTCAATGACTGTCTCGATATGCACTTGATGACTTCCATGAACAATATGGTGCAATGATAGTACAATCCACCTCTTTAGTGAGCTTAGATTCTCGCCAGCAGTGCATTCGATAGTGGCATCCGTCATTTGATTGATGGAGAGAGCAGCTTTACCGAGGCAATTAATCCTCGAGTAAAAATAGTAATAAGATAAATGATGCTGTCACGGATACAGTTTTGTTTTCACTTTGCATCACTAGTTGTAGCAAGACTGTAGACATTTTTGTGTATAGTTTGTCAAGTGGTTACTTATTGTAGAATTGTTAAATTAATTCATTACATCAGAACTGCAAACCACAAAGTATGTGTCAGGCCCCGGCGACTGATTTTGTGACTTCACTATTTTCAGCACCTACAATATTGTTCGAAGACATTCTTTAACCAAAAAAAAACCATATCGTGATAGAAGCCGAATCGCTATAGAAATTGAAGTCGTAAAATCTCGAGATATACATTGAACCAAGTCCTTCAATAACCCCGGGAAAAGTCAAGGTTTCGGTGCCACGTGTGTGGCTCCACTTCATGTAGGTAAAGGCAAAAACACTCTTGTCAAAACTGGAATAAAGTAGGTATCGGAAATAGCACGATATTGATGAAGTGGAAAATAAAAAGTACACGACATAATTTTACTTGTCGGTGACTGTTTTTGTTCCCTTACAACAAGAACCATTGGTCACTGGTGCAGCAACGTACGGTAATGCAGGAGTGAACCTTTGGTCTCACAATGCTCGAGGCCAGACTCCTACATGTTGCCCTACGTGGCGGCCTCAGAAGCGTGTGGACAAGGTTGCACGGCTCACCTCCCCCAGCCCGGTACTCGCCGCCCCTTCAGAACAGCTATTGAAAAATTATGGTCCACCAATTATCTCGAAAAAAATACTTACCATGCCCAAATATTAAAACATTACATGTTAATGGCCCTGTTAACCTGTGTTAGCCAAATATGGTGAACGAGAGAATGACACGCAATAAAATTTTAGGCACTGCATGAAGCATAAAGTTTGTTTAGTTTACGAAAACTTGAATACATGATACAAAAATAGAGTGATTGCTAAACATTGGTTAAGACGTGTTATGTTAAAGGCTGTTTGCTGGTCAAGAAAAAAAATACATATGAGCAGGTACTAAGTTTTCATTGATTTAATTATCATTTATGTGAGGCATAATGTGTAAAATCGTTGGGATATTTGCGGAGAGGTGACCGTGATCCTCAGAACATGAATGCAGAAGCCTCAATAAACGTATTGCGAGGGAAATACTGTGAAGGTGCTAAAGGGAGACTTGCAATAACTGGCGTCACAGCGGCGGGGAAATTGTCGCCGCGCCTCCGCCCGAATGCCTTGTTTTGCTCCGCCGGGGAAAAAGTGCCGACGAGCAGCTGATGTTTAGTGTTCCTCCTGAAGCTGATGTTTAGTGTTCCTCCTGAAGCTGATGTTTAGTGTTCCTCCTGAAGCTGATGTTTAGTGTTCCTCCTGAAGCTGATGTTTAGTGTTCCTCCTGAAGCTGGTGTTTAGTGTTCCTCCTGAAGCTGATGTTTAGTGTTCCTCCTGAAGCTGATGTTTAGTGTTCCTCCTGAAGCTGATGTTTAGTGTTCCTCCTGAAGCTGATGTTTAGTGTTCCTCCTGAAGCTGATGTTTAGTGTTCCTCCTGAACCTGGTGTTTAGTGTTCCTCCTGAAGCTGATGTTTAGTGTTCCTCCTGAAGCTGATGTTTAGTGTTCCTCCTGAAGCTGATGTTTAGTGTTCCTCCTGAAGCTGATGTTTAGTGTTCCTCCTGAAGCTGGTGTTTAGTGTTCCTCCTGAAGCTGGTGTTTAGTGTTCCTCCTGAAGCTGATGTTTAGTGTTCCTCCTGAAGCTGATGTTTAGTGTCTCCCCCTGAAGCTGATCTTGTTTTATGAAATTGATATTCTATGCCAGAGTAAGTTTCAGAAGAAATGTTTTAGGAGGCAAGTAATAGTTTATCCTGGGGAAAAAAACCTAACCCTGATAATACATTTACTTTAGTAAAACATTCATCGTAAAGGTTAAAAAGGAGAGAGAAAAAAAACCTTGCATTACTTAATATACAGCCTACCTCCTATTTCAGCCTACCTCCTATTTCAGGAATGGCCCTCCGGGCCATTCCTGAGGTATGATCAGAAACAACCTTCAGCCTTCAGCCTTATACGGCCGCATAGGGGAGAGCCCGATTGAAGAGCTATGTGTGTGTGTGTGTGTGCGGTGTCTGTCTGGTTGAACTCCTCCGAGATGGCTGAGCACACAGAGGCATATATGCAGTCAATATACTGTCTATGCCTCTGCGATGGCCGAGAAGTGTGCGACAGCCATGATTTTGCAAAACATATTAATTAATTATGTGTTTTCCGAGTCCAATGGCTGGTTCTCCTCGATCCTCATCTCAGGGTCACCACTGCCGCCCACCAAGGGAGGAACGGGCATTCTTCGTGTCCAAGGTGGCAAGCATCCCCTTCGAGCGACGCAAGAGTGCAGCACGGAAAGTGTGGACGCCATTAAGGTGGCCAAGCTCGACTTCTAGGACAGCGTGAACACCGTCCTTGTGGGTGCCATCAGGGTGGCCACCATGGTCGACTCCATCTACAGCTTGAAGCTCAAGCTCATCAGGAAGGTCAAGCTTTGCTGCCCGGAGCTAAAATGGCCTCTTGTATGGAGTGTGGTCAGGGTCAGCAATAATACATTTATCAAAGTATATGTGCTGGAGTCCTTCTTAATGTAAGGCCATTCCTGGGTATGCAGCTTTTCACTTAAGACTTCTGTTTCTGACAAGGATTTAACATTGATTGGTGTACGGAGAAAGCTGCACGTCTATCTAGTTAGATACTATACACATAAATACGCTTAATTTTATGTTATATTTTGTTGAGATAAGAGATCCCCGGTAAGTGCTTCATGCTCAAATCATACTCAAAATTTCCATATTATTAATATCAAATGAAAACTAGCAGAGTGTTTCCAGGAGTCACTATGATAGCAGCGATACTCACCCATCCATGTGCTGTTGGTGATGATCTGCAGTATCCTGGCGGGGTCCATGGTGAAGGGGGGTAGCGGTGGCGGAGAGGCAGGGGCGCAGGCGGGGAGGTGGGAAGGAGGGATAGAGGCAGGACAGGGGGGAGATAAAAGTTAGGGGGGTACAGGATAGATGAAAGTGTTTGTTGGGGTGACCAAGTATAGGTTGAGACACAAACTCTAAGTAACTGCTACTAGACCTTGCAAACTGGTCTTAGCATAGAAGAGCAGGAGACGGCAGGAAAGAGTGATTCAGGAAGGGGAGGCCGCTCTAGAAAATCCGTCGTAGGTCAGGATATAACAACGTAAGGGAGAATGTAGGGAAGAGGCGTTCTTGTCGAGCAAAGAAACCTGTATTTGTCAGGGGAGAAACAGACCAGAAGCGAATGAAATGAAGATAGGGAAAGGGACGATGGGATTTCCGCATGGGAAGGATATAGGGCGGCCTTAGAGAGGGAGAGGTAGGGAGGGTAACGCAGCAATTTGAGATCGCTTACGTGTGTATCCTCCCCGACCCACCTCCTCAATTCCCTCGCCTCACTGAGCCACCACCCACCACTCACTGATCCACGTCACTCTTGGAGGTTTAGGACGTGGCTTGCCTTGCTGTGACCTGCCTGTCCCTCCGTCACATTGTTTCTGTGGGTCATATCAAGGTCGGTGCCGTGCGACTATACGTATGTTTCCTGTCCTGGCTCTTGGATTTCTGTTCCTCACTCACAAGCGACCTTTCGGGCAGGACTTTTATGTTATTTTCTTTGGCACTTTTTTATGTTTTTTTTTTGTTATGCTCGATTATTACAACGATATACCACTTTTTTGAGGTTTTCTGTTACAGGTAAACAATATAGAAAGAACCACAAATGTTTTATGTTAGTGTTGGAGTGATAGTAAATGTTGCGCCGCTCATTCATAACAAACACTGATCTGTTGTTCCTTGGTCAGTACTTCTCATATCCGAAGAAAGTGTTGATTCGAGGCATAACGAAGGATGATCTTAACCTTACAGACAGTAAAAACAAATGGCTGAAATTAGTACTAGTGTTCGCTCGCTAGTTTAAAGATTGAAGACAATCAGTCAGAAGAGGGGAGTTGATGAGACGAAAAGCTTTTGACTCAACCCTGTTTAGGAGAGCTGTATGAGTGGATCCCCCTAAAATATGTGAGACATACTCCATACATGGGCGGATAAGGCCCCTGTACAGAGTAAGCAACTGGGAGGGAGAAAAAAATGGACGCAGACGCCACAGGACACCTAACTTTTTAGAAGCTGTTTTAGCAAGAGAAGATATGTGAGATTTCCAGTTCAGATTTTTAGTAAAGAACAGTCCAAGAATGTTCATTGTAGTAGAAGGATATAGTTGAGTGTCATTGAAGAAGAGGGGATAGTTATCTGGTAGGTTTTGTGGAGTAGATAGGTGAAGAAATTAAGTTTTTGAGGCATTGAACAAAACAAGGTTTGCTTTGCCTCAATCAGAAATTATAGAAAGATCAGAAGTTAGGCGCTCGGTGGCATCTCTCCGTGAATCACTTAGTTCCTGTTGAGTTGGACGACGTTGAAAAATGCATGGTAGAATCATCAGCGTAGGAATGCATAGGGCTTTGAGTTAGACTTACAAGATCATTAATGAATAATAGAAAGAGAGTGAGAGATAGGACAGGACCCTGAGGAACACCAGTATTGATAGACTTAAGAGAAGAACAATGTCTGTCTAAAGTAGGGTAATGAGTAGGCGTCTGTAAATAGGCTAATCATATGGAAATGCATTTTTTTGTTATTTTTGTGTTTAATTTCATATTCGTAATTTTACTATACACGTACGGCGTATTCTTGGAAAATTCTTGGGTATTATAATAAAGTCTTCAACCTGTTATATCATGTGAAAGTATAATACTCATAGGGAATATATTTAGCGACGTCTATATATGACTCTATAAGGCGCCAGTGTGAAACCGCCTTTAGTGGTCAGTGGATAGTAGCTGTACGTGACGAATTAAGTATCTGTGTACCAAAAGACAACCACAGGTTTCACATTAGAGAAGCAAATTTCAATATCTAAATTGGCTTTAAAAATAACATTTTGACCCATATATTTGTTCATATGACATTTTGCCTTCATTTATCTGATGCCTTTTCAACATTATTAATAAACGATTAAGTTAATGGTATAGTTATTATCTGTTTTCGTTTTGTTTATATGTGTTATGATATTGGTTATTTATGTTTATTTTTTTGTGTTTACAGATATGGTTAATTTTTTTGTGTGTGAATGAAAACCTCCGTATGAGGTCTCTTGAACAAATAGTTTGATTTCATTTATGAATTTTTTTTTTTTGCATTGCGAATAAATTTAAGAATAACGAAAATTATTTACTGCTTAAACCAGTGATCTGAAGAAAAAATATATATTGTTTTCCTTATGAACATTAAGTTCATAAAAGAGAAAGAAAGATATTAATAATGATTTGTAAGAATTTTTATGTAGGGGTTCCCTGAGATATGAAAATTATTGCACGGGTTCCACAAAGGTAAATAGGTTGAGAAACGCTGATTAGTTTAACCCGATGCCGCCCCAGACAGACCCATGACTACGCTCCCACACAGCTTTTTTTGGTTGGGGAAAACCTTTAAATTGTGTGACTGTAGTGCAGCTCCAGCATCGACCCTCCAGTACTAAGAGGGTTTCTGCATGCAGTCTGTTTCCTGGCGCGCAGTTGTCAGAGAAATAAAAGGTCTGTGTTTCTTCCCTCTCTCTTGCTTTCCTGTAGAGTGTAGACCATTCTCTCTCTCTCTCTCTCTCTCTCTCTCTCTCTCTCTCTCCTCTCTCCTCTCTCTCTCTCTCTCTCTCTCTCTCTCTCTCTCTCTCTCTCTCTCTCTCTCTCTCTCTCTCTCTCTCTCTCTCTCTCTCTCTCTGGCAATGCTATCCCCTTCCCATGCAGACGTGCACCAAACAGCTAATTTAATCCCCCCCTCCCCCCTCCTTCCCGCCCTTCCTTCTTTGCATCCCTCGCCACACTCAGACTTGCTTTGAAGAAGAAGAAAAGTTGAGGAAATGTTCAGTAAATAAATATGTAGTATAGTGTGCCAAGTAAAAATATGTAAATAACCATATGTTTGAAGACCCTGTTTAATTTTGCTTCTCGAGAAATATTATGTAGTTTTATTTTTTTATAATCATTGCAGCTTTTCTGTTATTTCATCTTCCCACACGTGTTCCCCTCGGCAGTCCCTACCACCCTCCCGTCCCCTACCAGCAGTCCCTACCACCCTCCCGTCCCCTGCCAGCAGTCCCTGCCACCCTTCCGTCCCCTGCCAGCAGTCCCTACCACCCTCCCGTCCCCTGCCAGCAGTCCCTACCACCCTCCCGTCCCCTGCCAGCAGTCCCTACTACCCTCCCGTCCCCTGCCAGCAGTCCCTACCACCCTCCCGTCCCCTGCCAGCAGTCCCTACCACCCTTCCGTCCCCTGCCAGCAGTCCCTACCACCCTCCCGTCCCCTGCCAGCAGTCCCTACCACCCTCCCGTCCCCTGCCAGCAGTCCCTACCACCCTCCCGTCCCTTGCCAGCAGTCCCTACCCACCTCCCGTCCCCTGCCAGCAGTCCTACCACCCTCCCGTCCCCTGCCAGCAGTCCCTACTACCCTCCTGTCCCCTGCCAGCAGTCCCTACCCACCCTCCCGTCCCCTGCCAGCAGTCCCTACCACCCTCCCGTTCCCCTGCCAGCAGTCCCTACCACCCTCCCGTCCCCTGCCAGCAGTCCTACCACCCTCCCGTCCCTGCCAGCAGTCCCTACCACCCTCGTGTCCCTGCCAGCAGTCCCTACCACCCTCCCGTCCCCTGCCAGCAGTCCCTACCACCCTCCTGTCCCCTGCCAGCAGTCCCTACCCCCTCCCGTCCCGTGCCAGCAGTCCCTTACCACCCTCCTGTCCCCTGCCCAGCAGTCCCTACCACCCTCCGTCCCCATGCCAGCAGTCCCTACCACCCTCCCGTCCCCTGCCAGCAGTCCCTACCACCCTCCCGTCCCCTGCCAGCAGTCCCTACCACCCTCCCGTCCCCTGCCAGCAGTCCCTACCACCCTCCCGTCCCCTGCCAGCAGTCCCTACCACCCTCCCGTCCCCTGCCAGCAGTCCCTACCACCCTTCCGTCCCCTGCCAGCAGTCCCTACCACACTCCCGTCCCCTGCCAGCAGTCCCTACCCACCCTCCCGTCCCCTGCCAGCAGTCCCTACCACCCTCCCGTCCCTTGCCAGCAGTCCCTACCACCCTCCCGTCCCCTGCCAGCAGTCCCTACCACCCTCCCGTCCCCTGCCAGCAGTCCCTACTACCCTCCTGTCCCCTGCCAGCAGTCCCTACCACCCTCCTGTCCCCTGCCAGCAGTCTCTACCACCCTCCCGTCCCCTGCCAGCAGTCCCTACCACCCTTCCGTCCCCTGCCAGCAGTCCCTACCACCCTCCCGTCCCCTGCCAGCAGTCCCTACCACCCTCCTGTCCCCTGCCAGCATTCCCTACCACCCTCCCGTCCCACTGCCAGCAGTCCCTACCACCCTCCTGTCCCCTGCCAGCAGTCCCTACCACCCTCCCGTCCCCTGCCAGCAGTCCCTACCACCCTCCTGTCCCCTGCCAGCAGTCCACCACCCTCCCGTCCCCTGCCAGCAGTCCCCTACCACCCTCCCGTCCCCTGCCAGCAGTCCCTACCATCCTCCCGTCCCCTGCCAGCAGTCCCTACCACCCTCCCGTCCCCTGCCAGCAGTCCCTACCACCCTCCCGTCCCCTGCCAGCAGTCCCTACCACCCTCCCGTCCCCTGCCAGCAGTCCCTACCACCCTCCGTCCCCTGCCAGCAGTCGCTACCACCCTCCTGTCCCCTGCCAACAGTCCCTACCACCCTCCCGTCCCCTGCCAGCAGTCCCTACCACCCTCCTGTCCCCTGCCAGCAGTCCCTACCACCCTCCTCGTCCCCTGCCAGCAGTCCCTATCACCCTCCTGTCCCCTGCCAGCAGTCCCTACCACCCTCGCCGTTCCCTGCCAGCAGTCCCTATCACCCCTCCCGTCCCCTGCCAGCAGTCCCTACCACCCTCCCGTCCCCTGCCAGTAGTCCCTACCACCCTCCCGTCCCCTGCCAGCAGTCCCTACCACCCTCCCGTCCCCTGCCAGCAGTCCCTACCACCCTCCTGTCCCCGGCCAGCAGTCCCTACCACCCTCCCGTCCCCTGCTTCCCATCCCTCCCCTCGACCCTCCCTGCACTCCCTCCACTCCTCCTCCCCGATGGTCCGTCAGTCATCTCGAAATGTTCCAAGTAAGTCATTTTCGCTCAAGCTGATTAACATGGTAATCCAATTCGTCCTCAAAAAAAAAAAATATTGTGAGACCCTGGTCCGGCGGCTCCAAAGTTTTATCCGGGAGGCCGGGTTTTCATCCGCAGGAGAGGGAAAAAAGGACCTGGGAAATGAAGAGAAACGGAGAGACGAGGTGACGAAGGGAGAGTTAAAAGAAGTTGTGAAAACGAACTGAAACTTAAGAGAATCTCGTGTGTGTGTGTGTGTGTGTGTGTGTGTGTGTGTGTGTGTGTGTGTGTGTGTGTGTGTGTGTGTGTGTGTGTGTGTGTGTGTGTGTGTGTGTATGTGTGTATTCACCTAGTTGTATTCACCTAGTTGTATTTTACTGGGCCTGAGCTACGCTCGTATGGCCCTGTCTCCATATCATAATTTTTTTTATCGTTCATCCTTAGTGCTTAGTATTGGTCGAAGCCACTACCCCGGGAGGCGGGTCACAAACCCCGGCTAACACCCGGTACCCATTCACTGCTGGGTGGATAAGGGGCTCGGGTTTTAAGAAGACATTCCGTCTGTCTTCGCTCCCCCCGGGGTTGAACCCGGGACTTCTCGATAGTGAGCCGACCGTGCTACCCGCTACTCTACGGAGTACCCTTGTGTGTGTGTATGCATGCGTGTGCGTGTGTGTGTGTGTAGAATAAAAAAAAATGCAATCATTATGAGGCACCTGACATGACATACATTAATCATGGTGGACACGACTGTAATAAACAACGGAATTCGTCTTCCAAAGCATCATGAAATTTCAGATTTCTTTGAATTTCCTTGATTTCTTGGAGTTCATTAATAAAGTTTCTGATGGATAGAGTGAACACAATAATATTTAGAGTCTGTTTAATACAACGGAGCCCCGAGCCTCCCTCCCCCGTCATGCAGCCCCTGGCTCCTCATTCGCGGGTCTGACTCCCATTAACAACACCAAACACTCATTAAAATCTTGTATCGAGCGACCATCGTCAAGCCTTTACCCTGCCAGCCCTTCCTTTACTCTGCCCGCCCTTCCTTTACCCTGCTAGGTCCTCCTCACCCTGCCAGGCCCTCCTTTACCCTGCCAGGCTCTCCTCACCCTGCCAGGCCGTCTCATGGCACTCTGCCCCGCGCTGAGGACACCACGCACCGATTTTGCGGAAAATCAATGAAAACGCGGCTCATTACAAAGCCTCGTTTGGAAATGTCTGATGTGAAATGCAAAGGCAAAATATATGTAGAAAATAAATGAACCATATTGCTGCCAACGATACTAATGTTATTGATGATGGTGGTAATAATAATGATAACAGTAATGATAGTTAATGATGCATTGATAATGATGATATTTTGCCATCATCATCATAATCATTTCTTATTGATACGCTGCATGACAAATGATTTAATGTAACCTTTATTTTCAATAACATATATTTATCAGAAGAAAAAAAAACGTATGCAATGACTGGAGACAAAAAGGTGATGGACAACACCACGCCGCGTAATCTCTAGTAATCCATCGCTACTTTTTCTCAAAAAACGTATAAAAAACGACGTGGAAACATCGCCTCATTTACACTAAACGAAAAGTAGGACTGCATGAAGGCTTCAATAGATATAAAATTCATCCCCGCTCATTAACTATTGTAATGCTGCATAACACCAGCCTTGCAGCATGGGGGTCCCGGCACTGAGAGAGAGAGAGAGAGAGAGAGAGAGAGAGAGAGAGAGAGAGAGAGAGAGAGAGAGGGGAGAGAAAAGAGAGGGGAGAGAGAGAGAGAGAGAGAGAGAGAGAGAGAGAGAGGAGAGAGAGAGAGAGAGAGGAGAGAGAGAGAGAGGAGAGAGAGAGAGAGAGAGAGAAAAAAAAAAGCAACACTGAAACACATATTATCGTGGTTATTACTCTACCCAAACACTGCCAACACAGGCCAGTGAAGATCAGGCGGTAACTCAAGAAAAAGAGCTTTATTCTGCATCATACGTCTAAGGAGAAGGGGAAAAAAAGTATGGATAATAATATAAATCTCTCCATGATGTCTGTGGCGCTGACTCATCCCCTCTTCCCTGTGTAGCTGTGATTAGTTCTTTAAGGAGTCTCATGTGCCTCCCCGTCCCCGCCTGCGCCACTTCTATATGCGGCTGTAATTAGCGCCGAGAGGAAAACAATGTTATCTCTCACTTTATGTTTGTGAGTTATCCTGCCTTTTATTTGTCTGTCCGTTTACCTGTCATTCCCTGGCTCTATCACGCTGTCTTTTCTTTTATTTGACTGTGTGTGTGGGGTTCTCTCTCTCTCTCTCTCTCTCTCTCTCTCTCTCTCTCTCTCTCTCTCTCTCTCTCTCTCTCTCTCTCTCTCTCTCTCTCTCTCTCTCTCTCTCTCTCTCTCTCTCTCTCTCTCTCTCTCTCTCTCTCTCTCTCTCTCTCTCTCTCATGTTTGCCTTGCCATCACAACCCTCCATAAATGTCTAGTAAACCCCTCTATTAGTGTCATTAACAAACCGTGTCTGAACTGCATGTATACTTTACAACGGGATGACCTATGCAAAAAGAGGGAATGTATTGCTCGTTCGGCGTGAAGGTATTGTCTTATAGTTAGAGATGATATCTAAATAACTCTCTAACCTGAACTAACCATGTCAAATTTAGGAAACATTAAATGACAACTTTTATTTTAGCTTTTTACGAGTATCATGATCGCAGAGAAGGTGTAGTTTCATGAGGAGCGTAAAGCGCGCGCGCGCGCGCGCGAGAGAGAGAGAGAGAGAGAGAGAGAGAGAGAGAGAGAGAGAGAGAGAGAGAGAGAGAGAGAGAGAGAGAGAGAGAGAGAGAGAGAGAGAGAGAGAGAGAGAGAGAGAGAGAGAGAGAGAGAGAGAGAGAGAGAGAGAGAGAGAGAGAGAGAGGTTTGTGTCTTTGTGAATGCTAAGTAATAAGATGAGATTCGGCAAAAAGAAACAAACTAACACAACAGACATGAAATATGAGTACGATAATCCTCATAAATCATCTCCATTTATTTTTAATCAAATAATATGAATCAATCAAATAATATGAAGATGGACTTGATAGGCAGCAGGCAGCCTGTTGACCCAGGGCAGTCCTAGGAACCATTGGGCATTCAGTAGGAAATGACGAGTTTATCTCTTTCAGTTCGGATTGATGACAGAGGACTAAGAGGACATCTAAAAATTTAGCTTGACATCCAAAAATAATCTTGCGAGCCGTGTAATGTATCACCGAGTCTTTCATTTCCAGAGTGCGGCAGCGAGTGAGTGCCGATGGCATGGAGAGGAAGGAAGTGTCCTGCTACGGATGAACAAGGTTAGTAATGGCTATATACCTCCATGACCCTTTCTGTGTGAGCGCCACGATGCGTGAATCATGCGTGGGCGGCGGTAGGAAGGCAAGGCAACACTGCTACAATGGGAAGGAAACAGAGGTCAAGAGACGTCCCTGTTGACAGTCATTAGAATTCATTAGCTTGACTGAACCCAATGAGAAGGCGAGTGAAAGTTTAATTAGATGGTCAACAAAAGATAACATGCGAGCCACTCATTGTCGCTGACGATGACAATGTAATGAATATGCAAGTAGCTTGAGGCGAGTGTGTCTTGTGTTTGCTACCATGATAATAGTAATGATGATAACTAATAATTATAATTATATAACGGTAATTATGTTATTTATGATAAATCATCATTCATTTTGGGAAGCCGGTGGCAGAGAGGTTAGCCCATGTAAGCTGGTGTTCCGAGTTCGATCCCCGAGGCGTGCCAAAATCTTTTTGCACGTCGAGAGGCCTAAGAACACCCACATGCTACCCATAAACTCTACCTTCGACGGCCAGTGCATCGGAGGACACAGGGGGGCAGCATGAGCCTCTAATCACAGGCGTCACTATAAAAATCCTGACTGCGCCACCACGGGCGAGGGCCAACCATCACAGCCCTTAAGTGAACCTCCAGGGCCTACCATCTCACCCCTGGAGGTCACTGCCTAAAGGCGCTATAGGTTCGAGCGTTTTCTTTTGTTTTCTTTTTTTACATCACAAAGGACTGGCCAAAGGCACACAAAAAAGAGGTACCACAAAGCTGGCTTAGTTGCCAGTCCCCATAAAGAGGACAGTAAGAGAATAAAGATAGGGGGGGGGGGCCAATTTAGTTCGGGAGGTGTCTTGTCACTCTTCTCTTGAAAAAAAATTAAGTCGTAGGAAGGAGGAAAAATAGAAACAGGAAGAGAGTTCCATAGTTTACCAGTGAAAGGGATGAAAGGGTAAAGATACTGATTAACTCTTGCATTAGGAAGATGGACAGAAAAGGGATAAGAATGAGTAGAAAATCTTGTGCAGCGAGGCCGCGGGAGTGGGGGAGGCATGCAGTTAGCAAGTTCAGAATAGTAGTGAGAATGAAAATAACGGTAGAAGAGAGCAAAAAGAAACATTGCGGCGGTGATTTAAAGATTGAAGATAGTCAGTCAGAGGAGGGGAGTTGATGAGACTAAAAGCTTTTGAGTCAACCCTGTTTAGGAGAGCTGTATGAGTGGATCCCCCCAACATGTGAGACATACTCCATACATGGGCGGATAAGGCCCCTGTAGAGAGCAAGCAACTGGGAGAGAAAAAAAAATGGACGCAGACGCCATAGGACACCTAACTTCTTTAGAAGCTGTTTTAGCAATAGAAGAGATGTGAGATTTCCAGTTCAGATTTTTAGTAAAGGATAGTCCTAGAATGTTCATTGTAGAAGAAGGAGATAGTTGAGTGTCATTGAAGAAGAGGGGATAGTTATCTGGTAGATTTTGTAGAGTAGATAGGTGAAGAAATTGGGTTTTTGAGGCATTGAACAAAACAAGGTTTGCTTTGCCCCAATCAGAAATTATAGAAAGATCAGAAGTTAGGCACTTGGTGGCATCTCTCCGTGAATCACTTAGTTCCTGTTGAGTTGGACGTCTAATAAACGACGTTGAAAAATGCAGGGTAGAATCATCAGCGTAGAAGTGGATAGGGCTTTGAGTTTGACTCAGAAGATCATTAATGAATGACGATGATGGATGCTAGGTTTTCCTTTGTTTTTCCTTCATCTCCACTCTGGGTGATAACAGTCGCATGGTAGAGAAATATTGTCCTAGAAGACAGTTTGGTAAAGGCGAAGAATACTCCTGACATCGGATTTTTCTTTTTCGATTTTGCTGAAACGGTTTATTACGTAGTTTTTAGTCTCACTGGGAACTATCGTATTTTTGTCGTGGTGATGATGGAAGGAGGGAAGATTTACGTGGTGTTTGTGGCGTCCTGGTGAGAGTGTGCTGCGTGTGAATGGCTTTTTGTCTTGTTGGTGTATCACTGAGTGATCCTCCCGCCATCTGTGTTGCGGCCCGTGAATGAGCTGAGGGCGACTGCGTTTCCTTGTGAGATATCTATATAGAATATATAATTATATATATATATATATATATATATATATATATATATTATCATATTATGATATATATATAGGTGTATATATATGTATAGTATATAGATAATATAATATATAATATATATATATCTAATATATAAATATCTATATATTATATATATATATATATATCTCACAAGGAATATAATATATATATATAATATATATTAATATATATATATAGAGAGAGGAGAGGGAGAAGAGAGGGAGAAGGAGAGAGAGATGAGAGAGGGCGAGAGAGGAGAAGAGAGAGAAAAGAGAGAAAGCAGAGAGAGAGAGCGAAAGAGAGATGAGAGAGAGAGAGAGAGGAGGAGAGAGAGAGAGAGAGAGAGAAGAGAGAGATAGAGAGAGATGAGGAGGGAGAGAGACGGAGAGAGAGGAGAGAGAGAGAGAGAGAGAGAGAGAGAGAGAGAGAAGAGAGAGAGAAGAGAGAGAGAGAGAGCGAGGAGGAGAGAGAGAGATGAGGGAGAGAGAGAGAGGAGAGAGAGAGAGGATTCGAGAGGAGAGAGAGAGAGATTACGACGGAGACGGAGAGAGAGAGAGAGAGAGAGAGAAGAGAGAGAGGAGATGAGAGTGGAGAGGGGAGAGAGAAGAGAGAGGAGGAGAGAGAAGAGAGGAGAGAGAGAGAGTGAGAGAGAGAGGAGTAGAGAGAGAAGGGAGGCTAGAGAGAAGAGAAGGATGAGAGAGAGAGATAGAGAGAGAGAGAGAGAGAGAGAGAGAGAGGGGCAGGCGTGTGTTGTGTTTCTGTGTTTCATTCATCCGCGGCCTGATTACGCGTTGGACACGCGACCTCCATCTGTTACCGTCCCGGAAAGATCTTATAGCTCGTAGTGACCAATCCTTTGAGTATGGGGGGACCTCACCATCACCAACACACTCCATCCTCTGTCAAGGAGGATTAGTAACCGCCCCACATTGACGGGGCGAACCGGATATGAAAACTGGACCACAGAACTTTGCATCACGTTCTATAGACCACCAAGCCACATAGGCATGTGTGTGTGTGCAGGAACACATGTGTGCTCGTATGGCTTAAGACCTAAGAACACACACACACACACACAGCGATGAAACAAGTAATATCAGCAATTACCATGATTTTTTTGTTCGGTGGATGGGAAAATTACCCAGGAAATACGGTGTGGAGTGTGTGTGTGTGTTGTTGTGGTATTGGCGTGGTGTGCGTGGCGGTGGTAATGCGGGTGATGGGTGCACCATGATAGTGTGGGTGATGGGTGGCCCCGTTATGGGTGCCGGGGGAGGGGGGGGCGATAAACAAGCCTGGCTGCGGATCCAGTACAGGAAAATGTTACCGATTGGAAGGCGCGAGTGTGTTTTTGTCATTAAATTGTGATTAACGGGAAATAAGATCGCATGTGTGATTTTACTGTGGAAGCGAGGTGTGTTTAACTGGGTGTGTGAGTGTGCGTGGAGTTGTGAGTGTGTGTGTGTGGGTGTGTGTGTGTGTTGTGTGTGTGTGTGTGTGTGTGTGTGGGTGTGTGTGTGTGGACCAGCACTTTTTATTTGGTCATCTATCATAAAAGTAGGTTGTCAAAAACAATATATTAAATATAATGATATTTTTTTTTCGGAGGACTATGGATATAAAGGAAGATAGATTACATGGATAAAAGGAAAAAGATAGACAAACAAACTAGACGATAGATAGTTTATATAATCAAAGGAGATAGAGAATATACGAGCGGAGAGAGGAAGGGTGATAGGGAAGACGAGAAGGGGTGAGGGAAAAGAAGATAAATGAGAGAGGAGAGATGAGAGCGGAGAGGAGAGAGACGGGGAGGAGAGACGAGACGAGAGAGAGAGATGAAGAGAGAGAGCGAGAAGGAGAGAGAGAGCGAGAGAGGAGAGACAGAAGAGAGAGAGAGAGAGAGAGAGAATAAAATAGAAGTGTGTTTACAGGTGTTTCCAATGCTACTATGTTGCTTACCCCTCACCAACCACAAGCGAGAATTAGTCATCGAGAGACGAAAACGAAACGACAACTTCTCCGGTTAACGTAACACCACTGAGCGATCACACAATGAAATAATTATGCGAAGAAAACCTCAAATTATAATAGTAAAAATGAAACTAATCGGGTATTCCAGCCGTCATCTCTGTAATGTTATATTTTTTTCCCTGTCTTTCTCATTATGAACTTGGTATGATTTTCCATTTCTTAATCGATCACCACACTAAGAAAAAAAAGGCTGAAGGAAAACCACTCAATTTATATTAGTAAAAAAATAGAAAAACAATCGGTATGTACTCTGTGCAGTCACTGTAGATGTTATATTTTTTCCTTTCTTTCTCATTTACGACCTTTAAGATTCATCGTAGTATTCTTGTTTACGTAACGTGTGGGAGGGAAAAAGGTCACAAAGTTGATATTAATTGTTAGATAGTTAATTAATAGTAGATATTGAGTGACGGCTGATTTGCATTTACCTGTAGTAGGAAGAGATAAACTTTTTTCTCACTTAAAATCTGAAGCCAGAATAAACACCGGGGGAACAAAGGTCGTCACGGAGGACAGTAACACGAGAGAGTTACTGTATAGGATCCACCTTTTCCCAGTGGGTATCGCCCAACACTGAAAACCCAGAGTCGAAGACAGAAAGATCCAGCACGGTCAAATGCACAAGTCCCACACCCCCCTCCTCTCTCGCTCGCTCTCTCTCTCTCTCTTATCTCTGCTCTCCCTCTCTCTCTCCCTCTCTCTCTCTACTCTCTCTCTCGAACATATATAGACCTTGTAACGACCTGTTATTTGAGAGATTCGCGAGCCTAAAGGTTGTCTACGTAAGAGAGAGAGAGGCAGGGGAGAGAGAGATGAGAGGAGAGAGAGAGAAAGAGGGAGAGAGAGAGAGGAGGGAGAGAGAGAGAGAGAGAGACGAGAGAGAGAGAGGAGAGAGAGAGAAGAGAGAGAGAGGGAGGAGAGTGAGAGGAGAGAGGAAGCGGGAAAGAGAGAGGAGAGGAGAGAGAGCGAGAGGAGAAGATGAGGACGAGAGGAGATCAGGATGAGAGAGAAAGAGAGAGAGGAGGGGAGTCGAGGGAGGGAGTGAGAGAGGAGATGGAGAGAGAGAGGAGGAGGGAGAGAGATTGACTGAGAGAGAGAGAGAGAGAGAGAGCGAGAGAGAAAAAAAAAAAAATATTCGTGCAGGTATATTTGTACGTTCGTGATTAAAATTGTGGTTATTGTAACTGTTTATCGTTATATTTTCAGTATCATTATTGCTTTGTTATCGATGATGAGCGCGTGGATGCTGGTGTGAGGATGTCCTCTGCTATTCTCGCTAATGTCTATGCATTCAACGGGCTCGTTTGCATGTGATATATTTGTGGCATAAATGTGGTGTACCTCCGTGTGTAAATGTCCTGTGTGTAATACCTGTGTATAATGTCTGTTGAGATTTTATTGGCCTCTCATCGTAAAAAAACAATGGAATTTCTAAAAAAAAAAATTTGCTATTTTAAATCAGTACATACAACAGGAAAAAAAAAACCGATGGGTTAGTGGTTTAGAGCATGTCTGGTTCATTTCTGTGGTCGCGCGCTCAATCCTGGCTCGCTTAAGTAATTATTTTTCGACACACGGGGCGGTGTCACTTTCCCTGGAGAGCACAGCTCACTTTTTCATGCATTAAAAAATCAATCAATTCCCTGGAGAAAGGAATTTATGTGTGTGGTGTGTGAGGTACAAGCAGTACCAGATATCGCTCTACGTAGCTCTATAAGTTCTTTCCGGGCGGGTAAACAGCAGAAGATTGCAGTGTCCAGCACGTGATCTGGCTTTGGAGTGATAAAATATTTATGCACCACCGAACAGGACTAATTTAATTACTTAATGACAGTTTTGTATTGCTGCTGTTTAATGATATCTAATGATAGTGAAATGAAGAAAGTGATATGATAATGATACATTATGACAATAATGATAATGATATAGAATGATAATAATGAGTAACAGCATTATATCTAATATATAATTATATAATATATATATATACTAGCCGCAAAGGCCGCCCTCGGGCGGACTTTTGGCAGCTCCTGCGGAGGGATATGGTGGTGGGCCGAAGGCCCATCAAACACGGACTCTCCAGATAGCCCTTTCTAACTGTTCCATGAAATCATGGGATGTAGAAATGTACGTATTACCCCCACCAGTCACTCACCCAGTAACCGTTACCCCCCACCATCACTCACCCATTACCCATCACCCCCCACCCATGTCCAACGCAACCATACTCATCACTACACACCCATTTCATCAACCCATACCCATCACCCACCACCTATTCCCCTCACCCATCACCCATCACCCCCAACCCATCACCCCCCCCAACACCCATTCACCACTACCAATTCACCCCACACCCATTACAATCACCCCACCATTCACTCACCATGACCCATCACCTACAGTCAAGTCCTCAATTTCTCGCAACCCACTTTGTTTTCACAATTATCGATAATAGGGCTGCTAAAAAAAAAAAAAGTGGATCTGGAGTCATCTCAAATGGGCTTTAAAACCTTCCACCTGGTCAATCCGGTTCCCAAAAATGTGCCATATGAGGTGATGGCGCCACGGGCGGGGCGAAACTAACCAGAAACCCACAACCCACACACACCACACACACCACCACACACACAAGACAGACAGACAGGACAGGGGGACCACACGTTCGTTCTATATTTACCATTACCATCACCCCCCACCTATTTCCATGCACATCACCATCACCCCCAACCGAGCACCCCCCACCCATCACTCACCCATCACGCCACACCCCAACCATACCCCACCCATTCCACCTCAACCCCATACCCATCACCATCCATCCAAGGTTCATCAATTCTCGCAACCCACTTTTTTTTCCCACAATTATCGCTAATAGGCTGCTAAAACCACAACACAAAAAAAAAAAAAAACAGTAGATCGATCATACATAAGTGGCTTTAAACCTTCCCCTGGTTTCAACCGGTTTCCAAAAAATGTTTCATATGGAGGTGAATTTGCGCAACAGGGGGCGGAAACCTATACCAGACACACACACACACAAACACACACACACCCACACACACAAAGGACAGACAGGAAATCAGACAGACACCACTTTAGCTTAATTTACCATTACCCAGCACCCCCCACCTAATCCCTCCCCATTCACCCATCACCCCCAAACCCCTCACCCCCCACCAATTCACTCACCCATCACCCACACCATACCCATCACCCCACCCCATTTACTCACCCATTACCCATACCCTACCATCAAGGTTTCCGCAATTTCGCAACCCCACTTGTTTTCTTTAAAACAAATTATCGCTAATAGATGTAAAAAAAAAAAAAAAAAAAAAAAGTGATCGAAGCATCTCATAAGTGGGATTATGACCTGCTCCCCTGGTTCAACCGTTCCAAAAATGGCATGTGAGGTGATTGCGCACACGGGGGCGGAACCTATTACCACACACACACACACACCACACACAGACAGAAGACAGAACAGACAGACAGACAGAACAGACAGACCACACTTTCGCTTAATATTATATATATATATATATAGTACTATATATATACTATATATATTATATATATATATATAATATTATAATATATATAGATCTATATACTATATATATATATAGAAATATATATATATAGATATATATTATCATAAGCTCGCCTTATCCTCATCCTGTGTGTACATCAACACACACAAACACACCACACACACACAGCACACACACACACACACACACCCACCACACACACACACCACACCCACACACTGCCGGAGTACCACTAACTACCCTTCCTCGAACAACACGAAGGAATGGCACCGGAAACTACTCCGGGATCTCGCCGGTGTGTCTTGACTCAAAGCTGAGTGAAGCAGCCCAAGGGGGGGGCAAATACGAGGGCATTTATAAAAACTTCGTTTTCTTTGTAGTCAGGTAACTGTATATAGCTGGAAGCGGTACTACCTCCTCGGGGGAACATAGCAGTAACACCATTCTGTGCCTTGTAAGTAAAGTACCCAGTCAACATTAGCACCGGGAACCTCTACTCAAGGCACCTCACCTATTATTTA
>JACEEZ010025854.1:29435-46935 GCA_016584305.1 Chionoecetes opilio | reverse complement strand
GCACATTCTGGAGGGTCGTGATGGTTGGCCCTGCACATTCGGGAAAAAGCCCTGATGGTTGGCCCTCACATTCTGGAAAGCTGAGGGTTTGGGCCCCTGCAATTCTGGAGGTCGTGATGGTTGGCCCTGCCATTCTGGAGGGTCGTGATGGTTGGCCCTGCACATTCGGGAGGGTCTGATGGTTGGCCCTCCATTCTGGAGGGCTGTGGGGGTTGGGCCCTGCACTTTTTCGGGGGGAGGGTCGTAAAATTTGGTTTTTGGCCCTGCACATTCTGGAGGGTCGTAAAATGGTTGGCCCGCACTTTCTGGGGGGTCATGTGGTTGGCCCTGCATTCTGGAGGGTCATGAGGTTGGCCCTGCACTTTTCTGGAGGGTCGTGAGGTTGCCCTGCAAAATTCTGGAGGGCTTGATGGTTGGCCCTGCACATTCTGGGGTCTGAGGTTGGCCCTGACATTCGGAGGGTCATGAGGGTTTGGGCCCTGCACTTCTGGAGGGTCGTGAGGGTTGGCCCCTGCACATTCGGGGGGGTTGATGGTTGGCCCTGCCATTCTGGAGGGTCGTGAGGGTTTGGGGCCCTGCCATTCTGGGGGTCGTGATGGTTGGCCCTGCACATTCTGGAGGGCTGTGAGGGTTTTGGCCCTGCACATTCTGGAGGGTCATGAATGGTTGGCCCTGCACATTCGGGAGGGTCATGGGGGTTGGCCCTGCACTTTCTGGGGGTCGTGATGGTTGGCCCTGCACTTTCTGGGAGGGTGGAGGTTGGCCCTCGCCCTTGGTGGCGCGGGTGGATTTTTATAGGAACACCTGGGGTCTATGGGTGAAGGTCCTTTTGCTGTGATTTCGGATTTTTTATCGGCTCTGCTGCCACCTGGTCCCCTCCCCGCACTTGTAGTCGCGTCGAAAGAACAGGAATCAGCAGCGGGTGTCTTAGGCCATCCACGAGGGGATTTTCAGTTGTCCTTGGTGAGACTTGAACGGGGGAAACCTTGAGCTCACCAACCGGCTCTTGTCGACCCATTAAAGATGGCCGAAAGTTTTTCCCTCGGCGGGGATAACATTTCGGACATCGAGCTCACCGCTACTAGACGCTAACGGCTAACCACTCTGCCACCGCCTCACCGTGGTGGTGGTTGTGGCGGTAAACATTGGATTTCCAGGGCTGGATATACAACCCTCACCCCCATGCCAGGATGATCAGTATTGGGAGCGTCCACCATCCACGAACAAGTAACTATATAACATGACACTAAACCATAAAACACATGAATATTTATCGGCGCGTGGCTTCTATTTTCGCTCAGTACTTATCTATCGCTCGGAAGACATTGAATACTTTTCATTCGAGACAATTGTATGTACGTGTATTTTTTTGTAATTGACCCTAACAAAGGTATTTTTTTAACGAGGCAAAAATTCCATTCTATCTTAAGGTCTTATGCTTAAAATGATACCTATGTTTACCTGATAATATGGTTAACAATGATAAAATATGGCTGAAATTTAGAAGAAGCGTAGTATTCCCTTCTCCTGGCATCAAATATCAGTCAGTAAGCAGCAAGGGGTCAGGATTTTTCACCTCGTAATAAAAACAGAGTATACAGTCACACACTTGACTTTTTCTGACTTCAAGATTATAATGTGTTCCATATTAGATTCTGCATCACTTATGAACTCACAACCTTGTCTTTGATCTCTAATACGTATTTCGTGAAGTCATAAGTATTTCGTAATGTTCTTTCACCTGCCCGGTCTCAGCTCTCAGAAAAGTGTTCCTAACGCAGTGCCGGGATATCAGAACACAAAGGACACAATGAATTAGGATGTTAGTATAAGGACCAAAACTAATGAAAATGTTTTAGTATCCCAGATGAAATAACCAAGGGAAGAGTTGACAAGTCTGTTAAGTTAACTAAGGAGACGAAGTTTGAAGAGGACCTATGAAGTGAATTGAGACCCATAACGTAATTTCCATTGTTATTTGGGTACCATTAGACGATTTTTAGTGACTATAAGCAATATTTTATAGCTATGACCTGTTTAGTATCCTTGTCGACTAACTAATTTGGTATATTCAATTATTTTTCGTGATTTTATGGCTAACAACAGTTGATTATTTATATAGCAAAGGAAAGATCTGGGCGTGAATGGGTTAAACAACAAAGGTCACAAGAAGAAGAAGAAGAAGAAGAAGAAGAAGAAGAAGAAGAAGAAGAAGAAGAAGAAGAAGAAGAAGAAGAAGAAGAAGAAGAAGAAGAAGAAGAAGAAGAAGAAGAAGAAGAAGAAGAAGAAGAAGAAGAAGAAGGGTTCTCCTGTCTCCGGGCATTGGGTGAAAAGTTTGCTTTCTGCCTCGCGTGTTGAGAAAGCTTTGGAAGGTCGAGCATAAATCTTGAGTGAGAAAGTTACACTCATATAGATTCTGTTTCTCTCTCGGTATCTTTTCTTCCCTTTCCTTTCGTTCGGTCGTTTTATATTGTGAAATAGATGGCCATTCTTCTTCTCCCAGGCCTGTTATTCGAGGTTCTGCTTTATCGCCAAACTCTTTCTATTCTTCACCATCGACCGCCTGCCTCTCCTACACCCTAGTCTCTCTACATTATCCACACCCTATTCTCTCTGCATTCTCCTACACCCTAGTCTCTCTGCATTATCTACACCCTAGTCTCTCTACATTATCTACACCCTATTCTCTCTACATTATCTACACCATATTCTCTCTACATTATCCACACCCTATTCTCTCTACATTATCTACACCCTATTCTCTCTACATTATCCACACCCTATTCTCTCTGCATTATCTACACCCTATTCTCTCTACATTATCTACACCCTATTCTCTCTGCATTATCTACACCCTATTCTCTCTACATTATCTACACCCTATTCTCTCTGCATTATCTACACCCTATTCTCTCTACATTATCTACACCCTATTCTTCTGCATTATTTTACACCCTATTCTCTCTACATTATCTACACCCTATTCTCTTGCATTATCTACACCCTATTCTCTCTGACATTATCAAAACCCTATTCCTCTGCATTATCTAACACCCTATTTCTCTCTGCATTATCTACACCCTATTCTCTCTGCATTATCTACACCCTATTCTCTCTACATTATCTACACCCTATTCTCTCTGCATTATCTACACCCTATTCTCTCTACATTATCTACACCCTATTCTCTCTGCCTCTCCTACACCCTATTCTCTCTGCATTATCTACACCATATTCTCTCTACATTATCTACACCCTATTCTCTCTGCATTATCTACACCCTATTCTCTCTGCATTATCTACACCTATTTTTCTCTGCATTTTCTACACCCTATTCTCTCTGCATTATCTAAAACCCTATTCTCTCGCATATCTACACCATATTCTCTCTGCATTATCTACACCCTATTCTCTCACATATCTACACCAATTCTCTCTACATTATCTACACCCATTTTCTCTGCATTATCAAAACCCATTCTTTACATTATCTACACCTAAATTTTCTTGCATTATTACACCCTATTCTCTCTACATTATCTACACATATTCCCCTCTGCTTTCTACACCCTATTCTCTCTACATTATCTACACCCTATTCTCTCTGCCTCTCCTACCCCCCTATTCTCTCTGCATTTTCTACACCCATTCTCCTGCCTCTCCTACACCCTATTCCTTACATTATCTACACACCTATTCCTCTACATTATCTACACCCATTCTCTACCATTTTACACACCTATTCCCCTCTGCAATTTCTACACCCTATTCTCTCTCATTATCTACACCATATTCTCTCTGCATTATCTACACCCTATTCTCCCCCTACATTATCTAAAACCCTATTCTCCTGCTCCCTACACCCTATTCTCTCGCATTATCTACACCCTATTCTCTCTGCCTCTCCTACACCCTATTCTCTCTGCATTATCTACACCCTATTCTCTCTGCCTCTCCTACACCATATTCTCTCTACATTATCTACACCCTATTCTCTCTACATTATCCACACCATATTCCCCTCTGCATTATCTACACCCATTCCTCTACATTATCTACACCTATTCCTCACATTATCTACACCTATTCTCTCTGCAATCTACACCCTATTTCTCTGCATTATCTACACCTATTCTCTCTGCATTATCTACACCATATTCTCTCTGCATTATCTACACCCTATTCTCTCTGCATTATCTACACCCTATTCTCTCTACATTATCTACACCCTATTCTCTCTGCATTATCTACACCATATTCTCTCTGCATTATCTACACCCTATTCTCTCTGCATTATCTACACCCTATTCTCTCTACATTATCTACACCCTATTCTCTCTACATTATCTACACCCTATTCTCTCTACATTATCCACACCATATTCTCTCTGCATTATCTACACCCTATTCTCTCTGCATTATCTACACCATATTCTCTCTGCATTATCTACACCCTATTCTCTCTGCCTCTCCTACACCCTATTCTCTCTGCATTATCTACACCCTATTCTCTCTACATTATCTACACCCTATTCTCTCTGCCTTCCACACCCTATTCCTCTTGCATTTAAACTACACCTATTTTCTCTGCATTATCTACACCCTATTCTCTCTACATTATTTTACACCCTATTCTCTCTGGCTCTCCACAACCCTATTCTCTCTGCATTATCTACACCCTATTCTCTCTGCATTATCTACACCCTATTCTCTCTACATTATCTACACCCTATTCTCTCTGCCTCTCCTACACCCTATTCTCTCTGCATTATCTACACCCTATTCTCTCTGCATTATCTACACCCTATTCTCTCTACATTATCTACACCTTTTTTTTCTGCCCCCTTACACCCTATTCCCCCTGCATTATCTACACCCTATTCTCTCTCATTATCTACCCTATTCTCTTGCCTCTCCTACACCCTATTCTCTCTGGGTTATTACACCCTTTCTCTCACATTATCACCCCCATTCTCTCTGCCTCTCCTACACCCTATTCTCTCTGCATTATCTACACCCTATTCTCTCTGCATTATCTACACCCTATTCTCTCTGCATTATCTACACCCTATTCTCTCTGCATTATCTACACCCTATTCTCTCTGCATTATCTACACCCTATTCTCTCTGCATTATCTACACCCTATTCTCTCTGCATTATCTACACCATATTCTCTCTGCATTATCTACACCATATTCTCTCTGCATTCTCTACACCATATTCTCCTGCATTTTCTTACACCATATTCTCTCTGCATTATCTACACCCTATTTTCTCTGCATTATCTAAACCCATTCTTTTCTGCATTATTTTACACCTATTCTCTCTGCATTTCTACACCAAATTTCCTCTGATTATCTCACCATATCTCTCTGCATCTCAACCATTCGTTCACTTCTACACCTACACCACATACTACGTTCTCCTACACCATATTCATAATTCTCATAACCCCTCCATACTGTCAACGCTTCATTTCTAGGCGTGAAGAAGCTTAACACGTCCTAAGAGATCTAACAAAAAGGCTGAACTTCGCTTAACATTTCAATTGGATCGTGAAAGTGGACCTTCACCTAGACCACAGGTGTCACTATATAAATTCAGCTTGCGCTACCAACGGGCGAGGGCCAACCATCACGACCCTCCAGAATGTGCAGGGCCAACCATCACGACCCTCCAGAATGTGCAGGGCCAACCATCACGACCCTCCAGAATGTGCAGGGCCAACCACCACGACCCTCCAGAATGTGCAGGGCCAACCATCACGACCCTCCAGAATGTGCAGGGCCAACCATCACGACCCTCCAGAATGTGCAGGGCCAACCATCACGACCCTCCAGAATGTGCAGGGCCAACCATCACGACCCTCCAGAATGTGCAGGGCCAACCATCATGACCCTCCAGAATGTGCAGGGCCAACCATCACGACCCCCCAGAATGTGCAGGGCCAACCATCACGACCCTCCAGAAATGTTTGCAGGGCCAACCATCATGACCCTCCAGAATGTGCAGGGCCAACCATCACGACCCTCCAGAATGTGCAGGGCCAACCATCATGACCCTCCAGATATTGCAGGGCCAACCATCACGACCCCTCCGGATGTGGCAGGGCCAACCATCACGACCCTCCAGAATGTGCAGGGCCAAACCACCACGACCCTCCAGAATGTGCAGGGCCAACCATCACGACCCTCCAGAATGTGCAGGGCCATCATCACGACCCTCCAGAATGTGCAGGGCCAACCATCCCGACCCTCCAGAATGTGCAGGGCCAACCATCACGACCCTCCAGAATGTGCAGGGCCAACCATCACGACCCTCCAGAATGTGCAGGGCCAACCATCACGACCCTCCAGAAGTGCAGGGCCAACCATCACGACCCTCCAGAATGTGCAGGGCCAACCATCACGACCCCTCCAGAATGTGCAGGGCCAACCATCACGACCCTCCAGAATGTGCAGAGCCAACCATCACGACCCTCCAGAATGTGCAGGGCCAACCATCACGACTCTCTCCAGAATGTGCAGGGCCAACCATCATGACCCTCCAGAATGTGCAGGGCCAACCATCACGACCCTCCAGAATGTGCAGGGCCAACCATCACGACCCTCCAGAATGTGCAGGGCCAACCATCACGACCCTCCAGAATGTGCAGTGGCCAACCATCACGACCCTCCAGAATGTGCAGGGCCAACCATCACGACCCTCCAGAATGTGCAGTGGCCAAACCATCACGAGCCTCCAGAATGTGCAGGGCCAACCATCATGACCCTCCAGAATGTGCAGGGCCAACCATCACGACCCTCCAAGAATGTGCAGGGCCAACCATCATGACCCTCCAGAATGTGCAGGGCCAACCATCACGACCCTCCAGAATGTGCAGGGCCAACCATCACGACCCTCCAGAATGTGCAGGGCCAACCATCACGAGCCTCCAGAATGTGCAGGGCCAACCATCATGACCCTCCAGAATGTGCAGGGGCCAACCATCACGACCCTCCAGAATGTGCAGGGCCAACCATCACGACCCTCCAGAATGTGCAGGGCCAACCATATGACCCTCCAGAATGTGCAGGGCCAACCATCACGACCCTCCAGAATGCCAGGGCCAACCACCACGACCCTCCAGAATGTGCAGGGCCAACCATCACGACCCTCCAGAAGTGCAGGGCCAACCATCAACGACCCTCCAGAATGTGCAGGGCCAACCATCACGACCCTCCAGAATGTGCAGGGCCAACCATCACGACCCTCCAGAATGTGCAGGGCCAACCATCACGACCCTCCAGAATGTGCAGGCCAACCATCACGACCCTCCAGAATGTGCAGGGCCAACCCATCACGACCCTCCAGAATGTGCAGGGCCAACCATCCACGACCCTCCAGAATGTGCAGGGCCAACCATCATGACCCTCCAGAATGTGCAGGGCCAACCATCACGACCCTCCAGAATGTGCAGGGCCAACCATCACGACCCTCCAGAATGTGCAGGGCCAATCATCACGACCCTCCAGAATGTGCAGGGCCAACCATCACGACCCTCCAGAATGTGCAGGGCCAACCATCACGACCCTCCAGAATGTGCAGGGCCAACCATCACGACCCTCCAGAATGTGCAGGGCCAATCATCACGACCCTCCAGAATGTGCAGGGCCAACCATCACAGCCCTCAAAAAAGAATAAATACCCTACAGGCGCTATAGGCTCCAACATAAAAAAAAAATTATATAATAAAAAATATATATAATTACTTCGTCCTCTATCAGACACAACCTTTCTCACAACTATCTCCTTTAATAGCGTGTGTGTGTTTAAAAATACACTCACTTATTCTTTCACCATTCATACACTATCACCATGAATCTTGACTTCAAATAATCGTATCTCAGAACTTTCTTTAATCATGTTTTATGAAGTCAGGCGTTCAGTCTCGTCTCCGTCAGTACATGTCCTTGCTATCATTTCTCTCTTTCCTTAATATTTTCAATTTTCTATATTATTTCTTTATTTCCATAACCATATATTGAGTTTAACACACAGGCTTTTTACCCTCATATACACTCTCAGAAATAAGGGGTATATTAAGGGTAGAATTGTTACATCGCACCATCACTACCCTTTTTATACCCTATGTCCAGGCTGGAGGGTAGATGCTGCCGATTATACCCTTCATCTACCCTTTATCTACCCTTTTTAGACGAGAGGGTTGAGAAAGGGTATATTTGGGGTTGGAAAAGGGTATATTTAGGGTTGCAAAAGGGTATATTTGTAAAAGTAGAAAAAGGGTAGCAGTATTTCATCACTACAAGCACCCTTTTTCTACCCTTTTCCTACCCTTCTTTTCTAAGAGTGTATGTATGGAGGACACATATTCCAGAGGCTTTAGAATAGGGCTAATAGTAATAGAATGATAGATAAAGCATATTCTAAACGCTTTGACTTATACTGTGTAGGGAAGGTATATTCAAAACACACGTAAATTCCCCCTTTTCCCTCCCCTTAACCCCCCCTTCACCCCGAACCTTTCCATTAAAATAAAAAAATTCGTCTTTTTGTTAGCCATAAAAATTTTACGAAAAGTGCTTTAAAACCAAATTAGCTAGTGGACAAGGTACTAAATGGTCATATCTATAAAAACCTTGCTTATATTCCCCCAAAAAATTCCCCTTATGGTAACCCAAAGTACAATGGAAAATTTTCGTTTTCTAAAGGGCCCCCCAAGGGGGTTAAAACCCTTTAAAATACTGCAAAAGATCCAAACCTATAGAAACCCCCCACCTGCTTTTGGGAAAGCCATGGTTGCTTCCCGCTCTAAAAGTGGAAATTGTATGCCTAAAAAGGGGACCCTTTTATTTTCCTATGTGATTGTATGCCTATTTTTGACTTTTGCCTATAGTGACTTGTATGCCTATAGTGACTTGTATGCCTATAGTGACTTGTATGCCTATAGTTTACTTTATGCCTTAGTGAATTGTTACTATAAAAATGACTTTTATTTTCCCCTTCCTTTTTGGCCCAAAGAACTCTCGCCCCCACTCTGGGCTTGGGGACGCAATTTTGTGGTTTTGGGGTGGGGTTTTTGGTTTTGGGGTGTGTGGGGTGGGGTTTTGTGTGTGTGTGTTGGGGTTGTGTGTGTGTGGGGGGTGGGGGGGGGGGGTTGGGGGGGGGTGTTTTGTGTGTGTGTGCGTGTGGGCGGGGGTGTGTGGGGGGTTTTGGGTTGTGGGTGTGTGTGTGTGGTGGGGTGTGTGTGTCCCTTGGGGTCTTTGGGGTTTTGGGGGTTTTGGGGCGTGGGGTGGTGTGTGTGTTGTGTGTACTTTCGCTACAAGAAAGGGAAAAACCAAAGCATACTTTTTTTTTTCCCTTTTTTTTCAGCGAGGTAAAAAAACCCTTTTTCCCGGCCAAGACCCTTTTTCCCTTTTTTTTTCTCTATTTCCTGGTTCTCTGCTCACTGCCGATTAAAAGGGTTTTTTGGGGTGGGGGTGGGGGTGTGTGGGGTGTGTGTGTGTGGTGGGGTGTGTGTGTGTGTTGTGTGTGTTTTTGTGTGTGTGTGTGGGGTGGTTTTTTTCAAATCAGAAAACGTAAAGGGCAAAACGGAAAAAGAAAGGGCGACGGACACCCCCCCATCAATTTTCCCAAAACGTGAGTTGGGGCCACAAAAGGCTAGGAAGAACAAGGGGGAGGAGGGGGAAGGGGGGAGGGGGGAGGGGGAGGGAAAGGGGGAGGAGGGGGAGGGGGGCCCGGGGAAAAAACGGGGAGAGAAAACCCTGTTTGGAAAACACTTCCCAAACCCCCCCACCAAACCCCCACCATCACCCTCCCCCACCCCAAAACCACCACCACCATCACCACCACACACCACCACCACCCCCCACCATCACATCAAACCCCCACACCACCCCCCCACCACCACCAACCACCACCACTACACCACCACCAACCCCAACCCCCCCGTCCAAACCCCCACCCATTTTCGTAAAAAGGGCGAAAGCCGTGTCCACCTGTCCCCTCACCTTTCGAAAAAGGTTTCCTGTGTCCATTTAGGCAATATGCTCCCCTTGTCCCTCCCGCTAAAAAGGCCAGGGGGGGCATGGCCGCGGGGCCTCCCTCCCCCTCACCCCCCACCACCATTAAAAGGGCCCTAAAATTTCCCCTAACCTCCATATTTTAAAAGTAAAAAGGCATTCACCAAAAAACACCAAAACCCCTTAAACCCCACACACACCCCACACACACACCACACACAACACAAAACACACAAACACCACCTTAATTAATTTCGACGAACGAAAACAAAGGGGCTGGATGGGGTGTGTTTTGTGTGTTGACTGTGGGGTGTGGGGGTGAGACTGTGTGTTTTGTTGGTGTGTGACCCGTGTGTTGGGGTTGTACTGTGTGTGGTGTGTGTGGACGTGTGTGTGTGGGAGACTGGTTTTGTGGGTTTGTGTGGGTGTTTTGGGGTGTGTGTGGGGTGTGTGTTGTGGTGTGCGTGCGCGCGAGCTATACTTTTTACGGGGCCAGGAAAAAGGTAGGTTTTTTCAAAAAGTTTTTTTTTTTTTCCCCCCTTTTATTTTTTTTTCACTATATTCAGCTTACCCTCATACTTCAACGCTTTGGCGTGAAGAGCTTAACCCAATTACAAAAAGGCTGAACTTCGCTTAACATTTCATTGGATCGGAAAGTGGACCTACTGACCACAGTGCACTATATAAATTCAGCTTGCGCTACCAACGGGCGAGGGCCAACCATCACGACCCTCCAGAATGTGCAGGGCCAACCATCACGACCCTCCAGAATGTGCAGAGCCAACCATCACGACCTTCCAGAATGTGCAGGGCCAACCATCACGACCCTCCAGAATGTGCAGGGCCAACCATCACGACCCTCCAGAATGTGCAGGGCCCAACCATCACGACCCTCCAGAATGTGCAGGGCCAACCATCACGACCCTCCAGAATGTGCAGGGCCAACCATCATGACCCTCCAGAATGTGCGGGGCCCAACCATCACGACCCTCCAGAATGTGCAGGGCCAACCATCACGACCCTCCAGAAATGTGAGGGCCAACCATCCGACCCTCCAGAATGTGCAGGGCCAACCATCACGACCCTCCAGAATGTGCAGCGGCCAACCATCACGACCCTCCAGAATGTGCAGGGCCAACCATCACGACCCTCCAGAATGTGCAGGGCCACCATCACGACCCTCCAGAATGTGCAGGCCAACCATCACGACCCTCCAGACATGTGCAGGGCCAACCATCATGACCCTCCAGAATGTGCAGGGCCAACCATCATGACCCTCCAGAATGTGTGCAGGGCCAACCATCACGACCCTCCAGAATGTGCAGGGCCAACCATCACAGCCCTCCAGAATGTGCAGGGCCAACCATCACGACCCTCCAGAATGTGCAGGGCCAACCATCACGACCCTCCAGAATGTGCTCTCGCCTCACTCTGACTTGGGAACGCAATATTATATATATGTGTGTGTGTGTGTGTGTGTGTGTGTGTGTGTGTGTGTGTGGTGTGTGTGTGCGTGTGCGTGTGCGTGTGTGCTTGTGTGTGTGTGTGTGTGTGTGTGTGTGTGTGTGTGTGTGTGTGGTGTGTGTGTGTGTGTGTGTTGTGCGTGGTGGTGTGTGTGTGTGTGTGTGACTTCGCTACAAGAGGGAAAAAGCAATGCATACTTTTTATTTCTTCTTTTCAGCGAGGTAAAACCATTTTTCAGGCCAGACTTTTCCTTTTTCTTTCTCTATTTCCTGGTTCTCTGCTGCACTGCCGATTAAAAAGGGTTTTGTGTGTGTGTGGGGTGTGTGGTGTGTGTGGGGGTGTGTGTGTTTTGTGTGTGTGTGGTGGTGTTGTGGTGGTGTTGTGTGTGTGTGTGTGTGTGTGTGTGTGTGTTTTGTGTTTATTCAAGTCACGCAAACGGAACGGACAGACGGACAGACGGACAGACGGACAGACGCATCAGATTTCAACACGTGAGTGACCACAAAGGACTAGGAAGAACAAGGAGGAGGAGGAGGAGGAGGAGGAGGAGGAGGGCAAGAACCAACGTGAGAGAAACCATGTTCAGAATACACTACAACCACCACCACCACCCCCACCACCACCACCACCACCACACCCCACACCACCACCATCACCACCACCCACCACCACCACCACCGTCACCACCACCCATGTCAGTAATAGGGCGATGCCGTGTCCACCTGTCGTCACCTGTCGTATAGAAGGTTTACCTGTGTCCAGTGAGGCAATATGCTCCCCTTGTCCTCCCGCTAACAAGGCTCAGGGGGACATGGCCGCGGTGCTCTCCCTCCCCCTCACACACCACCATTACGGCCCTAAGAATGCCATACACATCCATATTTCAACGTAAAAAGGCATTCACACACACACACACACACACACACACACACACACACACACACACACACACAACACACCAACACACACAACACACTTAATGTAATACGACGAACGACACAGGAGATGGATGTGTGTGTGTGTGATGTTGTGTGTGACTGTGTGTGTGTGGTGAGACTTTGTGTGTGTGTGTGTGTGTGTGTGTTGTTGTGGTGTGTGTGTGGTGTGTGTGCTGTGTGTGGTGTGTGTGTGTGACTGTGTGTTTGTGTGTGAGACTTGTGTGGTGTGTGTGAGACTGTGTGTGTGTGTGTGTGTGTGTGTGTGTGTGTGTTGTGATGTGTGTGTGTGTGCTGTGTGTGTGTGACTGTGGGACTGTGTGACTGTCGTGTGGCGCTGTGTGTGTGTAGTACTGTGTGTTTATTGTGTGACTGTAGTGAGTGTGTGACTGTGCTGTGCTGTGTGTGTGGTTGGGTCTGTGTGTCCCTGTCCGTGTCCGTGTGTGTGTGTGTGTGTGCCCTGTCGCTGGTGCTGTGTCTGTGCCGTGCGCGCGACTATACTTCACGACGGCCAGGCAAAAGGTATACAGCTCTCTTTATTTCCTAAATAGAGCACCAACCCTTACCTTCCCTTTCCCTTCCCTTCCCTTCCCTCCTTCCCCTCCCTTACCTTCCTCCTTCCCTCCCCTCCACCCTTCCCTTCCCTTCCCTTCCCCTACCCTTCTTCCTTCCCTCCCTCCCTCCTTCCCTTCCCTCCCCTTCCCTTACCCTCCTTCCCTCCCTTCCCTTCCCTCCCTATCCTCCCTCCCTTCCCTTCCCACTCCCCTTCCCTCCCTTCCCTCCCCTCCCTCCCTTCCCTTCCCTTCCCTTCCCTTCCCTCCCACTTCCCTTCCCTTCCCTTCCCTTCCCTCCCTTCCCCTCCCCTTCCCTTCCCTCCCTTCCCTCCTCCCCTACAGACAAGGGAACAACATACAGGGAAGAGACACGCAGGGTATCTAAGGTTCACAACACAAAAAGAGAAATCGTTGCGGTCAAACATCGTCTTCTCTTCACACATTAAAACTCGCTTGGATTTTCTCTCACTATCAGCTCTGAACTAATTTTAAGTTTATCACAGGTGTCAGGATTTCTAGGTACTGAAATACGCGGCGCAGGTGTTAGGCAGGTGTTGGCAGGACAAGGGAGGCGATCACAGGTGTTACGGGGGTTAATTAAGACCCTCCACCTGCGGACCATCAGGCAAGCTTAGCCCTGTCACTACTTATACCAAGAAATAAGGTGAGCTGGTCTTGTGGGAATAGATAGTATACACGTGACGTCATGATCGCGTGATAAACAACAACAAAGCGACTCTTTCCGACTTTTCCGAGGAACCCGGGAAAAAGGTTACTTTCCAGAGAATTTTCACCCCTACCAAATAAGTATATCAGTATAAATGATACACTGTTATCTTCGGAAATGTTTGTTGTTGAATATTATCACATACAACACAGTAAAACACACTAAAGAAATGCCATTGTGAGACTCATCCTTAAAACCCGGGGCGAAGCGGTAACTAAGCTATTTACAACGCCAATTGCAAAGAGCAGTAGACTAGACATTGATTGCAGTGGTAATGTAAGATGTTAGTAAAGACATGTTCAGAGGAATAGAATGCATGCTTATACGTGCATAATGAAGCTGTCTTTCCCACATCATAAGATACAACCTTCAGTGCCTAAATGTTTATTCTGCAGGTAAATATGAACAGTAAGATAAAGGGTCTTCGATGTTATCATTTTTCAAGTCAACGCGACGCACCTAAAATTCAGTGTCACGTCCTATTGGTTTGTAATCATGGCAGGATAACACATTTAGGTAGTTAGTGCGGAGTCAATAGGGAGCTTTAAAAGGAGGCTGGATAATTTCATGGATGGGGATGAATGGTGGATGTAGGCAGTGTTAAGTAACAAGAACTAATTCGTATAGGTCTCACGGCCTCTTGTAGCTTCCTTATTTTCTTACGTTCTTATGTTCTTATTTAGGTACTGAAGGTTGTGTCTTATAATGTGGAAAGGCAGCTTCATTATGCACGTGTAAGCACTAATTCTATGCATCTGAACATGTCTTTACTAGCATCTTACATTATCACTGCAATCAATGTCTTATTCTCTTTGCAAATTGGCGTTGTAAATTGCTTAGGTACCGCTTTGCCCCGGGTTTTGAGGATGGATTAATAATTTTAGCGCTGAAAGGTACGTAACACAGCTGATGAAACCAAGGCAATTAGTATATGAGGAACCACAAAGAGTAGCATTTAGGTAACAAATTAACATGATAAACATCCAAGACGAGTTAACAAAGACGAAAACATACGAGAAAATAAGTGAGGAGCTAAAAGGCGCCACAAATATAGCAGTGACACATGCACCACCAATTAAGAAGCAGTGATATTAATGCAACACAACATACATTTAGGTAGTAGCATTTAGTAGCATTAGGTAACAAATGAGAACTAACAGGGGAAAACATACGCGAAAATAAGTGAGGAGCTAAAAGGCGCCACAAATATAGCAGTGACACATGCACCACCAATTAAGAAGCAGTGATATTAATGCAACACAACATTCATTTAGGTAGTAGCATTTAGTAGCATTAGGTAACAAATGAGAACTAACAGGGGAAAACATACGCGAAAATAAGTGAGGAGCAAAAAGGCGCCACAAATATAGCAGTGACACAGCACCACCATTAAGAAGCAGTGATATTAATGCAACACAACATTCATTAGTAGTAGCATTTAGTAGCATTAGGTAACAAATGAGAACTAACAGGGGAAAACATACGCGAAAATAAGTGAGGAGCTAAAAGGCGCCACAAATATAGCAGTGACACATGCACCACCAATTAAGAAGCAGTGATAATGCAGCACAACATTCATTTAGGTAGTAGCATTTAGTAGCATTAGGTAACAAATGAGAACTAACAGGGGAAAACATACGCGAAAATAAGTGAGGAGCAAAAAGGCGCCACAAATATAGAAGTGCCACATGTACAAGCAATTAAGAAGCAGTGATATTAATGCAACACAACATACATTTAGGTAGTAGCATTTAGTAGCATTAGGTAACAAATGAGAATCAACAGAGGAAAACATACGCGAAAATAAGTGAGGAGCTAAAAGGCGCCACAAATATAGAAGTGACATATGAGCAAGCAATTAAGAAGCAGTGATTTAATGCAGCACAACATGCATAAAGTAGCACCTGAGAGCGATTTCAGGTGTAATGGGTTAGGAATTCGCAGCCAGCCTGGCGATCCGTGGTGTAGGTCACCTTGAATGATTAAAGCCCTCTCCCTGACCGCCGCTACTTACGGTCTTCTGAGGGACCAACGACACGGAGACAGGTGTGAGCACTTACCTGGCATACACACACACACACATCCACACACACACACAGAGATACATACACACACACACAGACAGACAGACAGACAGACAGAGACACAGACAAAGACAGACAGACAGACAGACACACACACACACACAGGCACACAGACACACACACACACACACACACATACATACACACACACAGGCACACAGAGACACCACACACACACACACACACACACACACCTCACGGACTGACATCGACGAGAAAAAAAATAGAGAGAAAAAGAGAGATAGATAAAGAGAAAAAAAGAGAAAGAGAAGAGATAAAAAGAGAAAGAAGAGAAAAGATTGAGAAAAAAAGAGAGAGAGAAAGATAAAAGAGAAAAAAAATAGAGAAAAGAGAAAAAGAGAAAGAAGTGAAAAAAGAGAGAAAAAAGAGTGAGAGAGATTGAGAGAAAAATAAAGAGAGACGCTTCACACACTATACTCTGGTTATAACAAATGGTCAAGTTGCGCAAAAAGAAAAAAAGAAAAACCGCGCTGGAAATGGTGGGTTTAGGAGAGAGCGTCGAGGTTCCAGGAAACAGCGAAGAGTGGACCACCTCGCCGCTGCTGACGACGATCCGCCCGCATATTCCCCTTTTCTGGAGGAGTATGTGGCATTTACTCTATAACACGTCAGGTTAGGTTACGTTAGGTTACGGATAGGGTAGGTTAAGTTGACCTGGTTACTCTCTCGAAACTTTGCGTGGAAATGACAATGAGGGAATTCTCGAGACAATCTTATGGTTAGTTTGGGAGCTACAGCCAAGCGTCTTCACTGGGAAACCACATACCCACATAGAGGACGGGAATATGCAACCCGCCCGGCGATGCAACACAGGGCACGGCACGCTCAGCTCCAAGGGCACGCCAATAACACACCCTGCCACACTATAACTGACACCTCACCGCACTTAGTAATCGGCCTATGGTGATGGGGAGAGAGAGAGAGAGAGAGAGAGAGAGAGAGAGAGAGAGAGAGAGAGAGAGAGAGAGAGAGAGAGAGAGAGAGAGAGAGAGAGAGAGAGAGAGAGAGAGAGAGAGAGAGAGAGAGAGACCTTTTTGGGCCGCGTTTTGACTTTAACGCACTTTGACAACATGACAGATTATAACGCACCTTTTTGAAACGCATTTTGACTCCTTAAACAAAATTAAACCGACCCCCCAAAAAAAATTCTACCAGCCCCCCTTCTGCCCCCCAAATAAATTATACCAGCCTCCCCTCCGCCCCCCCCCAAAAAAAATATATACCAGCCCCCCCTTCCCCAAAAAAATATTATACCAGCCCCCCCCCCTCCACCCCCTAACAAAACTATACAAGCCTCCATTCCGCCCCCCCAAAAAAAATAAATTATACCCCCCCCCCCCCCAACGCACTCCTTCCAGCGTGTGTATGTAGTGTAATGGAGAACACCAGTGGCCTTAACATAACCCTTTCCAGTTTTCCCACCAATCATGACACCGTAAAACTCTCACATTCTTGAGCGTATAGCATGTGACGTAATGGACGGCGCTTACGTGGTTACGGATCCACTTGCTTCGGGGCTAGGGGAGGGGGGAAAAGAGAGAGAGAGCGAGAGAGAGAGAGAGAGAGAGAGAGAGAGAGAGAGAGAGAGAAGAGAGAGAGAGAGAGAGAGACACGGTGAACGGGTGAACGGCCGACCCACCGCCTCACCCTTCTGGAGATATTAACCCCTTCACGCCCAGGTCTTCCCTTTGC
>JACEEZ010025854.1:19435-21935 GCA_016584305.1 Chionoecetes opilio | reverse complement strand
TTTCTTATGTTCTTATCTTTTCTTACGTTCTTATCTTTTTTTGTTCTTATCTCTTTTCTTATGTTCTTATCTTTTCTTATGTTCTTATCTTTTCTTATGTTCTTATCTTTTCTTATGTTCGTATCTTTTCTTATGTTCGTATCTTTTCTTATGTTCTTATCTTGAAGCGGTAAGTCAGCGGTCATTTGTAGCCTGGCGAGGAAATGGTAAACAGAGTGTAAAGTATTTTTTGTATAGGTAAAGCAGATGTGAAGTGATGTAAGGCGACCATGTGAGAGCTATATATATATAAGTCCGTGAAGCCTTGTATAAGTAGCCTATTTTGAGCTTCAACTACCTGTGTGTGTGTGTTGTGTGTGTGGTGGGTGTGTGGTGGTGTGGGTGGGTGGGTGGTGGGTGGGTGGGTGGGTGGGTGGGTGGGTGGTGGGGGTGGGTGGGTGGGTGGGTGGGTGTTGGGTGGGTGGATGTGTGTGTGTGTGTGTGTGTGTGTGGGTGGGTGGGTGGGTGGGTGGGTGGGTGGGTGGGTGGGTGGGTGGGTGGGTATGTGTGTACAGTAGCAGGTATACAGTATAGTAAGTATATAGGCTAATCAGGGTTCTCTATAGATTAAACCATAACATAATATACAGGTAGGTGCCTATAAGAGGAACGGTACCCTATAGTGTATGTAGATCGATAGGTACAAATCACCCATTCCATACTCAAAAATTCTGGTGGATGCCTATAAAACGTAACCAATGTATATAAATCAACCCATTCTACTTATAAATTCCATGTGCTGTGTAAATCCAAAGTAATATAAGGCTTAGGTTAGACTGATGTACTTTAGTGTGGTGTGAAGGCAAGGTTGTACTGAGCTATCCATTGCATGACGTACTGTTTCGTGAGCCTCGCATGTATGTTGTCATGAAACACACACAACACGACAGCTACATCCCAACACAAAGGCAGTAAATGTCTCGCTGTTCTAAAAGGGTAGTAGCAATAGCAGGGTCCGGGAGGGAAGTATTTGCCTCACCCACTCTTTACAACGCAAGGAGGATAATGTTGTCCTGTGTAAAGCTGATATTTCGGTAGCGAGTAAACAGTTTTATGATGCACTCACTCGCGTGTTTGGTCAGACTATACAGAGGGGACGCCTTGACCCACATAACGCTACCAGAACTGTGTGTGTGTGTGTGTGTGTGTGTGTGTGTGTGTGTGTGTGTGTGTGTGTGTGTGTGTGTGTGTGTGTGTGTGTGTGTGTGTGTGTGTGTGTGTGTGTGTGTGTGTGTGTGTGTGTGTGTGTGTGTGTGTGTGTGTGTGTGGTGTGCGTGCGTGCGCGTGTGCGTGTGTGTATACAGAACGCATCGGCAGCTAACGGGAGCATGCACAACAAAGTCTCAAGTTAAATATTAAATCGCACACACTTGTAAGAATATAATGTGATGTATTCCTTTTCATGTGTGTGGCGAGCAAGCCGGTTCACTGCATGACTTGGTATGTTCCGTGAGGCTCCATGTATTATTCAGCAGCCCTGGACACGCATGGCAGGGAGCGAAACAAAGCAGGGAGGCAATCAGGCCACGTGCTCCCTGACACCCCCGCCCCCTTAACATAAGAACACAAGAACATAAGGAAGCTACAAAAGAGAGAGAGAGAGAGAGAGAGAGAGAGAGAGAGAGAGAGAGAGAGAGAGAGAGAGAGAGAGAGAGAGAGAGAGAGAGAGAGAGAGAGAGAGAGAGAGAGAGAGAGTTTTGGTGCCTTTGTTATCTATCTATAATAATATAATCGAAAGTGTGTGCGTGTGTGTCTGTGTGTGTGTGTGTCCGCTATAGGTTCCGCCCCCAGTAGCGCAATCCTATCATATGGCACAGTTTTGGAACCAGGTCGACCAGGGGAAGGTTTTAAGGCCACTCTGGTGGATGATCCGATCACTTTTAATTTTGTTTATTTTTAGTATTAGCGAGAATTGTGAAAAAAAAAATTTACGCTTGATATTTTGCATGAAAAAAGAAAGATATCGAAACGAACGCACGACTGACGGACGGTTTCTTTTACTTCAGCCCTATTACTTCATCCCATTACTCACTAGCCTACTTCTTATTACTTCAGAGTTACTTCTGTCCTATTACTTCAGAGTTACTTCTGTCCTATTACTTCAGATACTCTATTACTTCAGAGTTACTTCTGTCCTATTACTTCAGAGTTACTTCTTCCTATTACTTCAGAGCCCTTTGTCCTATTACTTCAGTCCCTATTACTTCCTGGCCTACTTCCTATTACTTTAGTCAAGTTCTTCATCCTATTACTTCGCTGGCTACTTCCTCCCATTACTTCAGTTTCCATATTACTTCACTAGCCTATTCTATGATCAGAAACAGAGTTTTGAACATTGGAACCTCAGGATCCTCCCACAGATCTCTAAAGGGTCAATAGGGAAATCTGGATTCCAAGTTGCATCAAGATTAGAAATGCTTCTCATCTTTGGGCCATATCATCACTGCAAAAGGAGGTTTCT
>JACEEZ010025854.1:7500-18250 GCA_016584305.1 Chionoecetes opilio | reverse complement strand
CCCTTTTTTTCCCCCGGGGGGGGTTTTTTAAAGTTTTTTTTTTTAAAAGATTCTCAAAGTTAAATAGTTTGGGCCCAAAAGGTTCCGTTCTATTTGAAAGGGAAGAAATTGATTTGGTTTGGATGAAAGTTTTCAAAACGTTGATGGAACCAAAATTAAAAAACCTTTTTCCCATTTTAAAAAATGGTGAAGAAATACCCGGGGGGAAAAGGTTTTTTATTTTCCCCACCCTTTCTACTGAGTGCCCCCCCCCCCCCCTAGTCTATGTGTATTCTTATGTTATTCCCCCTCCCCCTGTCTTGCAGCAGATCATAAGGGTACAACGCCTCCGGGCCTTCCTAAACCTCCCCCAGAACCCCTTAGCCCCTTTCTGACGACGTGTTGCGACCTCCCCAAAAAAGATTCTCATTTTTGATTTCGTTCCCTTTTTTTCAAATTTTTTACCTCCGCAAACGAATTAAAGGGGATGTTATGTTTTTACCCCGATCGTCTTTTTTTTGTTTGTTTGTTTGTTAGTTACGGGATTCTCAAAAAGTTACGTATAGATTTAAAAAAATTTGGTATACCAAATCATTTGGTAAAGAAGAACTTATTTCTTTTGGAAAATCAGTCACAACTGTTGCCAGGGAAACCCAAATTTATAAAATATTCGGACAGAGGTTGCGCTCTACTGAGTCCCCCCCCCCCCCCCCCATTTTTTTACTGGTTATTATTTTCATAAGTTTGGTAATTTTTTGTCTCTGTTATTTTGTATCTCCATTTCTTTTTTTTAATTTTTGGGTTTTAAATTAATTTAATTTTGGGTTTTTTCAATATTTTTTTTTTTTTTTTCTTTCCTGTATTATTCAAACACTTTTTTTAAAATTTTTTGTAATTTATGTTTTTCCTTAATTTTTTTTTTTATTTTGGTATTGGCTAGTCTCTCGCTCCGCTCTCTCTCTCCTCTCCTTTTCCTCTCTCTCTTCTCTCTCCCCTCTCTCTCTCTCTCTCTCTCTCCTCTCTCTCTCTCCTCTCCTCTCCTCTCTCTTTTCTCTCTCCCCTCTTCTCTCCCCCCTCTCTCTCTCTCTCTCTCTCTCTTCTCTTTTCTCTCTCTCTCTCTCTCTCTCTTCTCTCTCCCCTCTTTCTCTTTTCTTCTCCTCTCTCCCACCCTTTTTCCCTTTTCCCCCCCTAAATAAAAACCTCTTTTATTAACTTTGGTTCATTCTTTGCATCAATTTTTTGTTTTCCTAAACAAACTAACACTTTTTTTTTTCCTATTTTTTAACAAACCGTTTGATTCCACGTATTGCTGGTTATTTTACCTTTTTTTGAGCGGCCGCGAGAGGTACTGAGCTACATATTTTGTGATGGGGGAAAGAGGATGTAACTTGGCTAGGAAAACAGAGGAAGACGAAAGAAGGTGTTAATGAGATGCATAGAAGATACTAAGAATGAAGAATAACGTACATGGATAACGAAGTGTGTTTTAACAATGTTCGTGAACGATTATAGTTTTAATTGTATAGTAAAATATCATTACCAAGGATATACAAGGCTATTAGATATATATCAGTATTAACCCCTTGAGGCCCAGAACGTAATTTTCATTGTAATTTGGTTACCATTAGACGATTTTTAGTAAATATAAGCAATGTTTTTATAGATATGACCTGTTTAGTATCCTTGTCCACTACCTAATTTGGTTTATATAGTTATTTTTCGTAATTATATGGCTCGATAACATACGATTTCATATAGCAAAGGAAAGATCTGGGCGTCAAAGGGTTAATTAGACAGGTGAATATCCAATAGTTCAATAAGATAGGATAAGATTTTCATCCTATCTAGACACTTTGCAAGTACCAACTACAAGGTTATTGACTATACAAAGCGCCGCCACGTCAGCACGAACTAGGCGGACTCGAACCGCTGACCGAATGCACAGGGACGCTGCACATTGCGAGCTCACGTCTCTACCAACCTTGCCACCCTGACGGGCTAATAGTTTAATAGGTAAACATTATTGACAAACATGTACAAACCTGTAAAAAAATTATACCTCAATCATTATTGTAGTAATATTTATTTATCTTTGCAATATTTTACTCTTCTCTCATCTCTTACTTCTTCTCTTGTATTTCTCTTATTTTTCCTTCATTCTTCTTCGTCTTCTCTCTCCCCTACGCTCTTTTAACTCCATTCCCATTATTTCCTCAACTCGTTTCTTTCTCAATTCTACATCTCCTTTTTCATTCCTTTATCCGCTCCTTCACGCATTTTCTATTCCCTCATTTTGTATTATCCTCTTTTCCTCCTCCTCTTCTCCTTCTCTTCGTTTTCTCATCGCATTTTTCTCTATTCACACGTTTATCTCCCGTGTTCCATTTCCCGCACAATTATCTCCTCCTCTTCCTCGCTCTCTTGTGGTCTTTTTTACAATTATGTCCCGTTTTCTGTGGGCTAAGTTTCCCTGTTTCCCTTAGTTCCTCTTGGCCTCATCTCCGTTGTCTATTGTCAGGCTCTCGTCTCTAATTACCGATAATCCAGTAATTGTCTTCGATTTTAGCATGAAAGTGATTGCTTCCACCTCCTCATCTTGCTTTCTTCAATGGTCTATTTTTGCATCTCAAGTATTTCAGTATGGAATTTCACTTTTTTGTATATGATGCTTTTTTTTGTTTTGGTTTTGGTTTCCTTTTTTTTGTGTCTGTTGGTTTAAAGTCTTTGTTTTTTATTGTAATTAAAAGTTTGTTGTTTGAATGAATATATGTTTGAGAAATAGGTCATTTTGTTCTCTCTTTTCTCTCCTCTCTCTCTCTCTCTCTCTCTCTCTCTCTCTCCTTTTCTCTCTCTTCTCTCCCCTTTTCTCTCTCTCTCTCTCTCTCTCCTCTCTCTCTCTCTCTCTCTCTCTCTCTCTCTCTCTCTCTCTCTCTCTTCTCTCTCTCTCTCTCTCCTCTCTCTCTTCTCTCTTCTCTCTCCTCTCTCTCTCTCTCTTCTCTCCTCTCTCTCTCTCTCTCTCCCCTCTCTCTCTCTCTCTCTCTCTCTCTCTCCTCTCTCTCCCCTCTTTTCCTCTCTCTCTCCTTTTCTCTCTCTCTCTCTCTCTCTCTCTCTCTCTCTCTCTCTCTCCTCTCTCTCTCTCTCTCTCCTCTCCTCTTCTCTCTCTCTTCACATAAACACACACCACACAACACACACACATGGCCCGTGAGGGGGGGATTATTGCCGCAGCCTCTTGTAGTACTGCAACCCCGCCGTGTGTGTGTGTGTGTGTGTGTGTGTGTGTGTGTGTGTGTGTGTGTGTGTGTGTGTGTGTGGTGTGTGTGTGGTGTGTGTGTGTGTGTGTTTTGTTCCTTCAGTTTGTGTTGTAATTTGCGTTTTCGTTGCTTTCAATTTGTTTTCTTGTTTGTTTTGTCTATTATGTTTGAAGTTTTTCTCTTGGTTGTGTTTTTATGTCTCTTATTTTTTTTTATTTGTGTTCTAGTTTCTTCAACCTGGAATTTGTGAATGCAGGTGCATTATAGTCAGTACACCACACACACACCCCCAAAACACACACACACACACAACACACACACACACACACACACACACACACACACACACACACACACACACACACACAACACACACACACACACACACACACACACCCCACACACACACACACACACAAACATATAAAAGACACACACACACACACACACACACACACACACACACCACACACACACACACACATATAAGACACACGCACACACACACACACACCACACACACACACCACACACACACACACACACACACAAAACACACACACACAACACACACACACACACACACACACACACACACACACACACACACACACACACACACACACACACACACTCTACTAATCCTACATATTCTCGGCTAAACTGACAACTAAGACCAGAAATTAACCGATCACTACGTAAACAACCAGTTGACAAAAGGTCTTTCACAATCACAAAAACATTATAATTCTCACATAACACATTATTTCCCGCCTTGACTGACTGCTGAGTGGGTGTATATGTGTGTGTGGGGGGAGGAGAGGGTGTTCTGGTGTGTGTGTGGGGGGGAGAGGGTGTTCTGGTGGGGGGGGGGGGGGCTCAGCAGGTGGCCATTATAGACATGTATCGCTAATGGATCGCCGCCGCTTGCGTCCTTGTTTTGTCTTATATATTATCAAGATTTGCGTATGTCCTATTTGTATTTAACTTTTTATTCACAGAGTAATTTTTTGTATGTTATGAACTATTAGCTTATATAATAACTTTGGTAGTATTTTTAAGGATATTGTGATTGATTATTTATTTTATTTCTCAGGCCTTATTTGTCTTACCTAAATCGGCAATTATATTACGCAACAGGTCTGTATAAGAGCTCCGGCTCAACAGACCAAGCCTTATAATATATACATGTATATAGAGTATACATTCCTGTATTGGTGAAAGGCCAATATATGTATCAGTATCAGTATCAGTATCCTCCTCTGCTTCGCCTCGGCCGCCGGCTGTCGCCCTCTCATAAGTCTTTCCTCTCTTCGTGGTGACGTTGAGTTGCATAGGATGTCCATCACTGCCAAACGTCCTGCGGTGAAAAAAGGTGTTGATGAGGTTGGGAAATGTGCTTACGATTCTCTCTCTCTCTCTCTCTCTCTCTCTCTCTCTCTCTCTCTCTCTCTCTCTCCTCTCTCTCTCGTCTCTCTCTCTCTCTCTCTCTCTCTCTCTCCTCTCTCTCTCTCTCTCTCTCTCTCTCTCTCTCTCCTCTCTCTCTCTCCTCTCGCTCTCGCTCTCGCTCTCGCTCTCGCTCCTCGCTTCTCGCTCTCGACTCTCTCTCTCTCTCTCTCTCCTCTCCTCTCTCTCTCTCTCTCTCTCTCTCTCTTCTCTCTCTCTCTCTCTCTCTCTCTCTCTCTCTCTCTCTCTGCATGCGAGGATGAGTGAGCTAAACATTTTACAATGAAGAAGGAAGTGCTGGAAAAAAGGCGTGCTAAAAGTGGTGGAAGGGGATAGGAAAGGAAGGGAGGGCATAGGCGATAGACGTAGACGTAAAATCAAGTATATCCTCCAACTTTTAGATCTTTAGAATGATGGGATAGAGGTGGCCAGAGAAGGAAAAGGCAGAAATGGGCTATAAGGTTTTAAGGGTCATACGTTTATAAGGGCCATATATTTATAAGATTTAAGGGCTATATAAGGCTATAAGGTGTGTGAGAATGGGATGAATGGGTGAGGAAGGCTAAGGGTATAGGGTGGGTAGGGTAGAGAGTTAAGGTAAATAGGTAAGTTTTAAATCCCACTATGGAAGTTTTTGCATATTCTCGCTGCCTCTGTCGCCTCGCCCTGCAGTCGTGTCCTCCAGATTGAAGCTCCAAAAATGTATCATCAAACACGTGTCGCCAATAATGCATGTACGGAATGGCATTCGCATATGTATTCAAGCTCTCTCTCTTGTGTGTGTGTGTTGTGTGTGTGTGTGTGTGTGTGTGTGTACGTATGTGTGTGTGTACGTGTGCGTGTGTGTGGGTGTATGTGTGTGTGTGTGTTTGTGTGTGTGTGTGTGTACGTATGTGTGTGTGTACGTGTGCGTGTGTGTGGGTGTGTGGGTGTGTTTGCGTGTGTGTGTGTACGTGTGTTTGTTTGTGTGTGTGTGTGTGTGTGTGTGTGAAAGAAAGACGAATCTGCCTTTCCTGCATCTTTTTCTTCTTTTTTTTTTTTTTTTTGTCGTTTATCTTTCATTATTATTAGTAGAGTGGCTTTTGGGCAATGGTATTAGTGACTAAACCGGGGAAGAGAAGAGAGAGGGGAGAGGGAGAGAGGAGAAGAGAGAAAAGAGAGAGAGAGAGAGAGGGGGAGAGAGAAGAGAGAGGAGAGAGAGAGAGAGAGAGAAAATAGAGAGAGAGAGGGAGAGAGAGGAGAGAGAGAGAGAGAGGGAGAGAGAGAGAGAGAGGGGAGAGAGAGAGAGAGAGTTCAAATTCAAATTTTTTTTATATCCACTAAAAATAGTGGTTTTTTCCCCTTTACTTTTTCTATTAAAAACACCCCTAAGAAAAAATACAAAATTTTTTTTAAAATTCCCCTCCCCAAAAAGGGTTTTGTGTCATAATCCCAAAAAACAATGCTAAAAGGATACAGACATTGCTAAAAATAAATGTATTTTATAAAATTAAAAGGTTTTTTAAAAAAGGGGTTTGGGAATTTTTATTTTTAGATGTGGGAAAGGTAGCAGCATCGGGTGATATTAAGTGGCAGGTTGTTCAAATTTTTTGGGCCCTTATGACACCATATTTCTAGCACCCCATCTGTTTTTTTTTTGGGGTACATTTTAAACAATGTTGTTGTCTGGTTCTGTTTTTGGGGTTATTTTTCCCAGGGGGGAAAACATTAGGAAGTTTTTTAAAACCCCATGCAGGAAAAAAAAAAATCTTTGAAATACCTTAAAGACAGGGTACATTTTCCAATAAATGTTTCTTTTTTTTACTTTTATCCCCCCTAGTTTTTTTTTAATATGGGCTTTTACATGGTCTTTTTTTTCATAGCACCACCAAAGGGCTACCTTGGCTGGAAAAGGTTTTTGAAATTTTTTGACACGTCATTATATTTTATATATTTGTGCCCCAAAACCGCATAAAAGGAGTTGATTTTTGCTGAGTACTAATACGGCCCCCCGCAATTATTGGGGGGGTTTGTCAAGTTTGGGCACTTACCCGGCTTATAAAAATTTAGTGTCCCAACAATTTTTTTATGTACCTCTTTGGGAATATTTTTTCCCCCGAAAACCCAAAAAACCGATCAATGTACACAAATACTTTTTTTCCCATGTTTGCTTAGGGTGATGTACCCTCATCTATTTTGATGCCTGCATTGGAAGGGACATGTGACAAAATTTGCCTTTTTCCCAATTTAAAAATACACTGCGTTTTGCTTGATTATGCTTTAAAACCCATTACAAAGAAAATATTTCTTGAAAATTTTTGGGGTTTTTCTTCAGTTTTTCGAATGAAAACATGAAAGTTTACTTTACTGGTATGTAAAAAATTGAGTGCCCAAAAGCATTTTGGGATTTTTGGTTGCAGCCCCCCCCCCCCCCCCCCTTGACATTTTCCCACTAAGTCTTTTACGAAAGATTTTTAAATGGATTGGCCCCAAAAAATTGGCCCCTTGTGGGACGCCTAATAAATTTTTTGTTTTTAAATTTAAAAATTTAGATTTTCTTTATGGGGAACAGTTTTGGGTTCTGTTCCCCCAAATACCCTGTAAACCCCAAGTGGGAATCTTTTTGAGTTTAAGTTTTTATTTATAAAAATCTGTGATTAACCTATCGAAAGCTTTTGAAGATACACAGATTTAGCAAAGATTTTTTCTGTGGTCCAGTTTTTGTATATTTCATCGGTAATGACAGAAAGAGCAGTCTCAGTGGATAACCGGGGCCTGAAACCATGCTGGCTATTTGTTTAGAAGCTTTCCCGACTTCTAGGTGGTGTAGTAGCGGGTTTTACAATTATTTTTTCTAATTTTTTTGATACTATAGAGAAATAAGATCAAAAGGAAAAATAAAATAAAAAAAATTGCCCACGTTATCAGCTTTTCCCATTTTTTTAAATTTTGGAAACCAAACTAGGCATTTTTCCCTTTGCGTCTTTGGAAAACACCAGAAAACTAGGGCCCGTGTTGATAATACATGTTAAATATAATGTTTTTAAACTTATAATGCATCCCTAACAAATTTCAAGGTTTTAAAATCCGAGCCAAAAACAGATTTTAGTATCATTTAGATCTTTAATAGTCAAATTACAGGTTTACATCAACAGGTTGAGGTCTAAAATAGTCAGTGTCCATAGAAACAGCATAGGATCTTGGAGGTTAGGCACGTTTTCACCCAAATACATTGTGTTCTTTTATAAATATTTTTTTCCTCGTTTTCCCCAAAATAGGTATTTAAATTTTTTTTCTTTATTTTAAATTCATCAAAAGAATGTTCAATAGATTTACATTTTTTGTTAGGGAAAAATTTCCCCAATGATTTCCCGATTGCGGCAGTATTTCCCTACAGTTTTTTAAATTGTGTGTTTAATGTGAAGGGCCCGAGCATTGCGAATGAGGGGGGTGACTAACCTTTTTTTTCTCTTTTATACTCCTTTTTGTAGTGTTTTTATTCTGAAAGATCAGCTTTTTTAAATTTTCTCTGAACATTGTTTTTTATCTGAAAAGCCTGACTTGGTTTTCATTCATCCATGGAGCAAAAAAGGGCTTTCAATTACTTTTTTTAAAAATTGGAGCCATTCGTCTAGACTTTTAAAAAAAAAAATTTTAGTAAAAAATTTCCCCTTGCTCATTTAAACGTAAATTAAAAATATTTTGCGCCTGTTTATGCGAGTTCTGCATTAATATTTAAAAAAAAAGTGTCTTGACTGAGTTTGCCCAGTGACGATATGTTTTTAAAAAAGGTTGGCGTTTTGGTTTACTTTTGCAAAATTTTTTCACCCAAAAAGATCATGGTCGGCAATTTCTTGTGGGAAAAACATCATGTGTTAAAAATTATATCAGGGTTGTTAGTTATAATCAAAAACTAGGGAGTTGTGATGTTTTGGGGAATTTTTAGTGGGTTTTTTCTATTTATTTGAGTTTATTTTTTTTGTTCTTTTAAAATTTGCTTAATCTATTAAACTTTGAGAGTAAATTTTCATTTAAATCACCAAAAATAAAAAAGGGACTTCTTTTTACACTTATTAGCTTAAAAAAAATTTCTATGTGTCAAAAAAATACTGCTAAAGCTTTTGGATGCCGGGGACATAAAAACCATAGTAAAAAGCAAAGGGATTTGCGGGATTGCACAGTAATTTCCAAAATTCCCCAATGCCAAGTGTCCCAGGATTTTGTAAAGTTATTAGGGGTTTCATTTTTAGGAAAGTTTCTTTTCATATATACATGCACCGGAAACCCTGTCCATTATCACATCTAAAAACCTTATAATTAGATACATTAAATAATTGGGCTGGCGTAAAGTGGAAGGAGCCAGGTTTTTCCGGGAACACCTTAAAAAAATCTATATTTCTTTTTCAATTTAAAAATTTTTTCTTCATCGAGACTGGAAAAAAGGGGATTTTGGGGATTAAAATGTTTTAATAACTAGGGGGTCCTTTTTTTGGGGTGAACACCGGCAGATCCCCTTTTTCGTCATGCCTCTATGTAGAGTAATAACCCACTTTCCCTAAAACCACTGGGATACCCGGCCCGGGGCCCCCGGAAAATCGGGCCCGTCGTGCAAGGGGCCCCAAATCTGAAAGGGGCCCCTCGGATTTTATATATTATAATATACGGATCATATAGACTGGTTTTTTCCAGTAGTGTGATTTTACTGTAATCTTCGTAAAGTTTGTTCCGTAATATTTTCAAATAAAAAAAAAATAAAACACCTAAAGTAAAGCCATTTCGAGCCTATGAAGAAATAGATGAACTTAATATTCACTTTTAAACTCTTTCCCCATTTTAAAACTTTGCGACAACTTTTTTCAGGGGTATCAATAGAAGCGCAAATTTTATTACTTTTCTAAAGCTATATTTCGGTATCTGATAAATGAATTGGAACCCTGCATAAATTAGCGTTAACTAAATAAATAAAATCATCAATCGGGTAATTTTCCCGATTGATGAGGTTATTTATTTAGGTAACGCTAATTTATACATGGTACTAAATCATTTATCAGAAAACGAAATATATAAGTAAATAAATAACATCATCAATCGGGAAGATTACCCGATTGATGATTTTTTTTTTTTATTTAACGCCAATTTATGCATGGTTCTAATTCATTTATCAGATAACGAAATACATCAATGGAAAGGTAATAAAATTGCACTTCTATTGATACCCTTCATGATAAACGTTGACTCGCAAAGTTTTAAATGGCGATTAAATAAGTGAATATTAAGTTCATGCATATATCTTCAGAGTCTCGTAATGGCATTTCTTTAGTGTGTTTTACTGTTTTTTATTTGATAATATTATAGAACAAACATTTACGAAGATTACAGTATACCATATATACTGATAAACCAGTCTATATGATAGTCCATAGACCACTATATCTCTTTGTCGGGCGCCCCGCGCACCCCTATGCAGCCCCGCAATTCAAAACATTGTCGCGTGAACAGTCCAGGTATACAGTGGTCTATGCTACTACATAAGCGACTTTTATGACCTAGAGACTGACATGTACCACATTGTAATTTATGATCAAATCTGCAAGTGGATCGTTTGTGATTAAATTATCCGCAATTGTAACATCCAACTTTCTGCAAATGGTTTTCATTGTGTCTGTGGGGAGAATAGTTGTGGTTGTCTTTGTTGTGATTGTTATAATAAGTCTCGTGTAATCTGTCAAACTTAATATGTTTAGGTATATTAGGTTGCCAATAAAGTGGCTGACTACGTATCACCTGCCATTCCCTTGGTGGTGTGGGGGTGTAACTGTTATGTGGGCGAGTAAAGTTGCGCCGCACGACCTTTGCCCAGGGATCTGGGGTCTGAGGGTTAGTGAAGCCTGCCCTATCTGAGGGCCTTCTCAGGCTGGGATTGGTCTTGTTATTTCTGTAACTGTGACTGTCAATACTAGTACTGGGAAATGACATGTAATCCTTTTTTCTATTGTGTTGGTTAGTGCTGGAACCTTGGGATAGTAAAGCTACATGTGTTGTTTTCTTAATTCTTTCCATGTTATTACATATGTTGATTAGAGGGCATTGTT
>JACEEZ010025854.1:0-2500 GCA_016584305.1 Chionoecetes opilio | reverse complement strand
TATTCATCTAGTTGTATTCATCTAGTTGTATTTTACAGGGCCAGAGCAATGCTCGTGTGGCCCCGTCTCCATATCAACATTTTTATCATTCATCCTTAGTGCTTTGTGTTGGCCGAAGCCAGCACCCCGGAGAGCAGGTCACAAACCCCCGGTACCCATTCACTGTTGGGTGGGCAGGGGCTCGAGTCTTAAGGAAACAACCCATCTGTTTCCGCTCCACCCGGGGATCGAACCCGGGACTTCTCGGTTGTGAACCGAGCGTGCTATCCCTTACACTACGGAGTACCCTATACACTACGGAGTGCCCTTACACTACGGAGTACCCTTACACTACGGAGTGCCCTTACACTACGGAGTACCCTATACATTACGGAGTGCCCTTACACTACGGAGTACCCTATACATTACGGAGTGCCCTTACACTACGGAGTGCCCTTACACTACGGAGTGCCCTTACACTACGGAGTACCCTATACATTACGGAGTGCCCTTACACTACGGAGTACCCTATACATTACGGAGTGCCCTTACACTACGGAGTACCCTATACATTACGGAGTGCCCTTACACTACGGAGTACCCTTACACCCACGGAGTACCCTAAACATTACGGAGTGCCCTTACACTACGGAGTACCCTATACATTACGGAGTGCCCTTACACTACGGAGTACCCTATACATTACGGAGTGCCCTTACACTACGGAGTACCCTATACATTACGGAGTGCCCTTACACTACGGAGTACCCTATACATTACGGAGTGCCCTTACACTACGGAGTACCCTATACATTACGGATGCCCTTACACTACGGAGTACCCTATACATTACGGAGTGCCCTTACACTACGGAGTACCCTATACATTACGGAGTGCCCTTACACTACGGAGTACCCTTACACTACGGAGTACCCTATACATTACGGAGTGCCCTTACACTACGGAGTACCCTTACACTACGGAGTACCCTATACATTACGGAGTGCCCTTACACTACGGAAATGCCCTTACACTACGGAGTACCCTATACATTACGGAGTACCCTTACACTACGGAGTACCCTTACACTACGGAGTGCCCTTACACTACGGAGTACCCTATACACTACGGAGTACCCTTACACTACGGAGTGCCCTTACACTACGGAGTACCCTATACACTACGGAGTAACCTTACACTACGGAGTGCCCTTACACTACGGAGTACCCTATACACTACGGAGTACCCTTACACTACGGAGTGCCCTTACACTACGAAGTACCCTTAACATTACGGAGTGCCCTTACACTACGGAGTACCCTATACATTACGGAGTGCCCTTACACTACGGAGTACCCTATACATTACGGAGTACCCTATATAAAGAATATATGTGTGTGTGTGTGTGTGGTGTGTGTGTGTGTGTGTGTGTGTGTGTGTGTGTGTGTGTGTGTGTGTGTGTGTGTGTGTGTGTGTGTGTGTGTGTGTGTGTGTGTGTGTGTGTGTGATAATGCCAATGTAAATCTTAAACGTTACGCGACGCCACAATAAATAACAAGCTAATATGTGTGTGGGTGTGCGTGTGGGTGTGGGTGGGTGTGCGTGTGCGTGTGCGTGTATGTGTGTGGTGTGTGTTGTGTGTGTGTGTGTGTGTGTGTGTGTGTGTGTGTGTGTGTGTGTGGTGTGTGTGTGTGTGTGTGTGTGTGTGTGTGTGTGTGTGTGTGTGTTTTGTGTGTGTGTGTGTGTGTGGTAATGCCAATGTAAATCTTAAACGTTACGCGACGCCACAATAAATAACAAGCTAATATTCACGAGGTAATTACAAGTACTCACCCTTGTAATTACCTCATCCTTTCCCTCTCTATCATAAAAAAGATCATGTTTATTCATATCGCCTAAGAAAATGGAGCCACAATATCTGCCTTTTTATAGGAGACTCAAGTATTTCGTTTTCTTCCCTGCAGCATTTGGTTAAGTTCTGAGGTTATGAATATTATTTGAAGACGTTGGGTTTCCAAGGCGATTATCTTTGTATGATTTTTTTTTTTATGTATAGTTTTTAAGGAGTATTTTTCATCCAATTATCTTCCCTTAAGCGATGCAGGGGACGTCGAGGAAAAGATTTGTGCTCAGAACACCGTAACTGTGGGAGGAAATAAAGCTAAATATAAATATCATGTACATATGATTTATCTTTTTAAGTTTTTTTCTTGTGATAATTAGGATTCCCTTCCACTACTACTTCAAAATATGTCATTTTCTTTACATTTAGCATACTTTTCAGAGGTAGTAAGAGCTAGGTATTATTTAGCATAAATTACTGTATGGAAGATATCGGATATTTTCTTTCTAATATTACTGAACAAAGAGTAAGAGGGATGTATAAGGCAACGACTTACTCAAAGGGCTGTGTGTGTGTGTGGTGTGTTTGTGTGCGTGTGTGGGTGGGCGTGTCGGTGCGTGTGTGCGTGTGTGGTGTGTGGCGTGTGTGCGTGTCTGGGGTGCGTGCGTGTCGTCTTTC